>CACKRE030000550.1:0-34416 GCA_902602495.3 Ectocarpus sp. CCAP 1310/34 | reverse complement strand
GCCAGTTTGAGCGATGCTACGGACAGCAGCAGCTGCTGTGTTGTGCAGCATCAAAATTATGGCGCAGCCATCTAGCTTGAACGATGCTTTTCGTTTTGAGGTGCTACCCACTTCGTCTCAGAGTGGACGGCATGCTCCGTCTCGTGTTTGGTGGAAGAAAATAACGCGGAAAGGAAAACAATCGTTGGACAAAGCAATAATATCACGTTGCAGCTTGCAACGCGACGCGCCGAACTTCTGTTGGGTGCATGGCACATATCTTCCTGTTTCCCAAATTCGTCGGCTGTGCCCTACTGCTGTGCCCCACGCCAGTCTACGACAAATGCGTGAGCCAGGCCGCTGCTGGAGGAATGCATCCAAGGTTCGGAAGAAACCCGGAATCTCTCCTCAGTCGCTTACCAATATTTATTGTAGCACGCTCGATTGGCAGGCGCGGTGGACGGGCGGTGGAGCTGGATCCCGTCGATTTTGAGCACAATGCGCGCCCTAGTAATGATTGTTGATCGCCTGCCGTGCGAAAGGTCGTGTGTGTGCTGAGTGCGCCATTTGGTGGTGGTCGGTGGCCCCGTACATCCAACAGTCGGGTGGAGAGTAGGGGTATGTATCTCCAGACCGTTCTGCGCGCCGGATACCATGATACAGCCGGGCGCAGCAGCCCGAGCACCCAGAGCAGTGCATTGCCGCTACTCCCCACTACAACTCCAACCGACCGCCAACGTCTCCATCCCCTGTGAGGAGAAGAAAAGAGGGATGCTGGAGGTGTTGTGTACTGGTCAGCAACAGCAGCACAGCGGCAGAGCCGACCCATGTCAAGTAGGTACATCGAGCCGGTGTCCTTCAAGATGTCTTGCGGCGGTCAGGGTGCCGCTGCTGCTGCTGCTTATCGCATTCGCTTTGAGGAAGTTGAGGAGCGGTAGTGGGCAAGGTTGGATTGCTCCGGGCTCTTCGATACTGCTGCTATCGCGGGTCGGGAGAAGAAGCGGTGCGGTGGCGGTGCGGTGGAGAGCACCGGTAAGAATTATGTGTTCGACATGTAGACTACTGCTGCAGCAACAGCATGTACAGCAGCAGCAACTGCTCCGGCTCTGTATTGTCATCGAACAAGCCGTTTCTGCTGCTCATAATGCGGCTGTGTGTTGAACGAACACCACCATCGCTGGTGTAAATGTAGTATGAGGAACCGCGATAGCGTAATGGCGCAAGACGCATTGCTGGTTGCAGTGGTATGGGAACNTCGCTGGTGTAAATGTAGTATGAGGAACCGTGATAGCGTAATGGCGCAAGACGCATTGCTGGTTGCAGTGGTATGGGAACTGCTGTGAAACATGCTCATACCTACGTTAGGTACCACCCCCCTCCCCGCCCGCCAGCGCTTGCTGCCCCCGAGTGATTCAAACACAGCAGTAGTCATTCGTCGAGCAGCCGTTCGGATACATGCGTAAGACGTACATGGTGCCGTTCAGATGCATGCATATCATGTGCATGGGGCGGTTTTTGTGCTAACGGCAACAGCACCGGCAAAACCAGAATAATGTCACCAGCGAGTATATTTGAACCTGTTGTCAACAGCTTCGAAGCATGTTTAGGTTGGTCACGAATTTCGCGCAACATGTGTAGCCCCTCCGCTTCATGGTGGCAGCACTCCCGGTCGCTCAGCCGTTGTTTCATCCTTGTGGGTTATACGCAGATGGTAGAACCAAGAGAGAGAGAGAGAGAGAGAGTAGAACGCCGACAGCCAGCCGGTTTTCAAAACATAATTGTCCGTTGTCGCGGCTGCTCTGCTTGTTGCATTTCTTGGAACACGTCGTTGTTCGCTTTTGCCGCCGTGTGTGTGAAGGTGCTCTCGGTATGTCTCCTGACCGCCCCAGGTTCGGTGTAGGCGTAGGCGGCCTGACGTCACCCGTGCGGGGCCTTGACGCTGCGGTCTTTGTGGTCGGCTTGGTGGGGCTCTCTCTGCTACCGTACCCACTATCGCCACCAGCAACACCACCAACAGCGGCGAGGGTTAGCACTGTAATGCCTGTCGGCAGGCGGCGGCAGTACGAGGACGGCGGTGTTTTCGCAACCTTCCATGGCGGCCGCTTCGTCCACGACTCCTGTTTCAGCTGCAACAAAGGTCGAGGTTGCGGCTGGCGCGAAGAAGAAGAAGAGCAAGCCTGCAACCGCCAAGTTGGAGGGTTCCAAGGGAGCCCTGGTGATGTGATCGTGGAGTCCCCGGCTAAGACTAGGACAATCACGGAGCTCCTCGAGAAGGCCGCCGCTGGCGGCGAGGCGGCGGTGGAGGGGAGCTGTACGAAGGTCGCACCGTAGACGCCCGCAACGGTGACGTGACGGACCTGGTCGGCAAGAGAAGGGATGTGCTGGTCGAGCTGAAGGAGAAGACCAAGAAGGAGAAGACCAAGGGCTGGGATGTGGTTGGCGAGGACGAGGTGCGCGTTTATGTTTTCTGCGTTGTTGTTTGACATGTGTTGGTGATTGAGAAGTAGCGGCGATGGTACGGTGGTGGTGATGGTGGTGGGCACGCTTGTGGCGCGAGGAGTATATGTTCAGTATATGAAGCAGGCCGGGGGCTAAGTTGTTGTTGTTGATGTTGTTGTTGCAGTCGTAGTCTTCGTTGTTATCAGTATTGTTGGCGAAGCCAGGGTGAACGTGGAATAGGTTGTTGTTGTCTGGCCTCGTGCAGCAGCAACGGCAGCAGCAGCAGCAGCAGCAGCACTGCAAGACAATTAACAACGTGACCGCTCCTCCCCGCCCCCTCGTCACCCCATTGCCTTGTGGCACGCCGCCCCGTCGATTTTTCAGGAGAACGAATTGCAGCCGCTGTACATCCAGAACCCCAAGAAGAAGGCGATCACCACCCGGCTCAAGAAGGCCCCGGCGAAGTCGACGAGGTAATCCTGCAGTACCACCGACGAGGACCGAGAGGGGGAGGCCATCAGCTGGCAATTGTTGCAGGTGCTCCGTGCTGGTTCTTTGTTTTTTGTCTTTGCATGGTTCAGGCGTCGCTGTTGTTGTTGTTGTTGTTGATTCGCGCAACGGTTGTTGCTGGCCTTGCTGTTGTCGATTGCTGTTGTGGTCATTGTCTGTTGCCGTCGTTGTCTTTGTTGTTTTGTTTGTGTCGTGCTTTCGTTGTTGTTGCTGTCGTTGTTTGGTGTTTCATCCCGGCTGGCTTCTCTCGGTGCCCTTTTCCTCGCCCCGGGCAGGACCAAAGCTGACCCCGGCCATTTGTCGCGTGTGGTGCTCACCGGGCAACTGTTGTTCTCGCTTTGTGCCCGTCAGCTCGGAGGTCGTGTGCTTCCTTTAAGTCGTTGCGGTGTGTTGTGTTTGGTAGGTTGTTTGTTCTTGGTAGCAACGAACAGTCAAGTTGAACGTGCACATGCTGTGGATGCGCGCCCTGAACAAACTTTTTTTTTGGGGGGGGGATGTGGGTGTTTCGATGCCCGATTGGTGGAGGTGGGGTCTACGGCCGTTGTGACGGGCAAAGACTTCGATCCAGACACGGGGGAGATGAAGGACAAGCTCGACGCCTCCAAGCTCGTGAGTGCACCTCCCTGCCGGCTTTTGCTTGAAGGCTCGTTGCCTCTCCTCGTCGCTGACCAATCGTGGTACGCACGAACTACAACTCTTCTCTATCTGTTGTCATTCCCTCAGTCATGTACCCTTCTTATTTTTGCTGTCATTCATGTACGCATGTGTTGCTGTCTTTTTTTGTTTTTGTCGTAGGATCTTCTCGATTCGGAGGAAGCGTCGGCCGTGGCGGCGTAACTGTCGCCCCTCGAGGTGGTCAAGGTCGACAAGAGATGGGTCAGGCGGCAGCCCCCGGCGCCCTTCAACACGTCCACGCTGCACCAGGAGTCGAGCCGAAAGCTACGGCCGGGAGTGGATCAGACCATGAAGGCGGCGAACGTGAGCAACGGTGACGGTGTGTAAATTTTTATTTTTTGGGGGGTGTACTCAACGAGCGTTTGACGCACAGCCGTTGCGTAGTGCCGTAGATATGCACATGGCCTCATTGCAATGCTGGGGCCAGCGAGGCTGCTAGTGCTACTGTATGACATCCACACTATTACTGGCATGAATAGTGTGGAGTTGACCTGCCTTGCTTGTCATTTTTCTTGGTCCATTCCTCAAGCTAGCTGTTTTCGCGGGATCTTGCAGCCCCTGTTCCGCCGCAATCAGGACTAAGGTGCTGGTACGGTTTCGGATATTCACAGCTTTGCTTACTTTTTGTTTTTGTTTCTCACTTTTCCTTACGTTTGCGCATTTTTTCGGCGTCTCAGGCGCTGTACACTAGAAGTATGAGGCGGGGTACATGACCATCACCTACATGCGCACGGACAGATCCAGCCTGAGCAAGGAGGCCGCCGGGGTGGCTTACGGTGCAGTGAGAGACTGCTTCGGCGACGAGTACGTGCGGAAGGTAAAAAGCGACAACGGTTAAATAGGGGCTTGATTTGATTATTTAGCGTTTTCCTCGTCTCTCAGACGTCGGCCTTACTGTTTTTTTGCGTGTGGTCGTTTTCCTGCTCTCTCTCTCTCTCTCTCTCTCTCTCTCTCACACACACACACTATTCCGTTCTTTCTCTGCATATCGTCTGCAGGCGTCTCTCTCTAGGTCTCTCTCTCTGTCTATCTGTCTTCTGTCCTTGTTTTGCGATGTCACGATGATGATGGGCGAGCATGCCCCCGCCCTCCTCCCCGCCGCCAGACACAATTTCAGATAGGCAAGGCATTTTGGGCACCTGCGCTTGCCGCTCACACCGCTGTCCTTACTGGCACGTGTGCTTCCTCCGTTGACCCCCCCGCTGCCGTGGAAAAATTATTTTTTTCCCTCTTCCCTCGAAGGGGACGCCAAGGCTGTCAAGGTCAAGGGCATGCCGTGGCGGCGTAACTGTCGCCCCTCGAGGTGGTCAAGGTCGACAAGAGATGGGTCAGGCGGCAGCCCCCGGCGCCCTTCAACACGTCCACGCTGCACCAGGGGTCGAGCCGAAAGCTACGGCCGGGAGTGGATCAGACCATGAGGGCGGCGAACGTGAGCAAGGGTGACGGTGTGTTTATTTTTTGGGGGGTGTACTCAACGAGCGTTTGACGCACAGTCGTTGCGTAGTGCCGTAGATATGCACATGGCCTCCTTGCAATGCTGGGGCCAGCGAGGCTGCTAGTGCTACTGTATGGCATCGCGTCTATTAATAGCATGAATGGTGTGGAGTTGACCTGCCTTGCTTGTCATTTTTCTTGGTCCATTCCTCAAGCTAGCTGTTTTCGCGGGATCTTGCAGCCCCTGTTCCGCCGCAATCAGGACTAAGGTGCTGGTACGGTTTCGGATATTCACAGCTTTGCTTACTTTTTGTTTTTGTTTCTCACTTTTCCTTACGTTTGCGCATTTTTTCGGCGTCTCAGGCGCTGTACACTAGAAGTATGAGGCAGGGTACATGACCATCACCTACATGCGCACGGCCAGACCCAGCCTGAGCAAGGAGGCCGCCGGGGTGGCTTAGGGTGCAGTGAGAGACTTCTTTGGCGACGAGTACGTGCGGAAGGTAAGAAGCGACAACGATTGAACAGGGGCTTGATTTGATTATTTAGCGTTTTCCTCGTCTCTCGACGTCGGCCTTAATTTTCTTTTGCGTGTGGTCGTTTTCCTGCTCTCTCTCTCCCTCTCACACACACGCACACACTATTCCGTTCTTTCTCTGCATATCGTCTGCAGGCGTCTCTCTCTAGGTCTCTCTCTCTGTCTATCTGTCTTCTGTCCTTGTTTTGCGATGTCACGATGACGATGGGCGAGCATGCCCCCGCCCTCCTCCCCGCCGCCAGACACAATTTCAGATAGGCAAGGCATTTTGGGCACCTGCGCTTGCCGCTCACACCGCTGTCCTTACTGGCACGTGTGCTTCCTCCGTTGACCCCCCCGCTGCCGTGGAAAATTTCTTTTTTTCCCTCTTGCCTCGAAGGGGACGCCAAGGCTGTCAAGGTCAAGGGCAGCCAAGAGGCGCACGAGGCCATCCGCCCTGCCCTACAAGTAATCGGCGCAGTACCGGCCGCGACCGACACTCCCGACTGAAAGCAAGCGGGGTCATGGGCTGGATCAGCCTCCGCTAGTTTTACTACGATCACCGCGGGGAGGTTGTTGCACCCTACGGTACGGAGCTCCCCGTGGAGGAGGCGGCGGCCGCGGCTTGGAGGAGCAGCGCAGGGCGCTGTACGACCTGGTGTACCGACGGACGCTGGCCAGCACCATGGCGGAGTCGGAGGCGGACTTGACGACGGTTTCGCTAGGTGCGGGAGGCGTTTCTCTGGGGGATGGCGAGGTACGCAAGTGTAGGGGGTGTGTACTCATCTGAAAAGTACCATGCCGTAGTCGTAAGACCTTTGCATCCTTTCAATGCCGGCACGGTGGAGCGATATGCCGGGTCTTCGCTTTCTGTAAGCAACAGTAACAACCACCGCTTGGACCGTTACCATGCGCAACAACAGCAACAACAGGTTTGCCTAACCACAACGCCTACAACCCTGACCTTGATTTAATCAACGACGGCGTTTACGACCTTCCACGGAAACAGGAAGAGGTGGGCGTGGTGCTGGAGGCGTCGGGCATGACGACGGTTGTAGAGGGGTTCTTGAAGGTGTACCGGGAGGAGGTGGTCAACGAACCTGATCCCGCTTGAGGCTGCGACGGAAGGTGCGCGAGGATGTTGACTCTGCCGTGCGTGCAGATGTAGCGATGGCCCACACCACGAGGCATCACCACCAACAACGTGTGTGTTGTAGAGTCTGGACGTTTGTCAGCCGTTTGAGCTATTTAGCCTAAACATAGCACAGCCAGCCGAAGAGCATCATGTTGTTAAAACAGCACTATTTTAGGTCACACTGCTGGTTGGGGAATGTCGTGCCCTCTGGCCCGCTCATTTTTTCCTGTTGACTCTCTTCAGGGCGTATCTACACAGCACGTCACCCCCTAGAAGGAAGGTTAGGGTATGCGCACCACAAGANCTCGAACCTCCGGAGGCGCCACAGCGTCCTGTCCTCCTTGCTAAAGCACGCACCTCGCGCACGCGTACAGCGGTAAGCAAGGATTTTGGTTGTTGTCGTGGTTAATGTTAATGCTGCTGCTGCTGCTGCTGCTGCTGCTGCTGCTGCTGTTGTTTATGACGGTAGTGGTGAGTGGGCCTCAGGATCTTCCGTTGTTGCTACTATTGTTGGTGTTGAAGTAGGGTAGTTGTTTTTGTCGTTGGTTGCGTGCTGCGGTGGTGTTGCCCGACTTCACGGAGGACCGTTGCTGTTATCCTTGTTGGTGTTGCCGTGCGATCACGGTTGTTTTTTCTCCATGCGCCTGACATCGAAGAAACGTCTTCCCTCACTTCCGTGTTATTGGTGCGGTATACTGTTTTGTGGTCGGACAGTCGTCTTCGCCGTAATCTGTGCTTGTGTGTGCGACAGTACCGGCAGTGAGAAATATTTTGTCGAGAAGCCGAGTCTCAAATTTTCATGAAAAGAGAAATTTTTCAAGAATCGCAGCTCAGCGGTGAATCCTGACGAAAGTCAACATATCAACCTCTGCTTGACAGCAGTGGCGGTGAAAATATAATCTTAGGCTTGACCCGATATTCTGACGTTTCTCATCTCCGGGCCCGAGCTGTAGTGGTCTCTTACTTGTGTTGACCCTCTGTTTTGGATATTCTGCAGAATCTACTCGGACCTCGCTGCTGTGGAGGAGCAGGAATCCGCCCTTACCAAGGACGTCGACCTCTTCAACAAGCTGCAACAAGATTTGAAGGAATCCCCGGCCTATAAGTGAGCGATGAAGAAAACAACTATTTGAACAGTTGGCAAATGCTTCCGTCAGTATGAGCGCATGTCTTGAAACATCCAGGGAGCTCGACGGGAGCAAGCATACGGATCCTTGGTTTTGATTATACGAGATTTTTCAGTTTGTTTCTAGCTATGTCAAGTTTTCACCAGTTCCTTGCGGTTCGAGGAAAGGGTCGCGAGCCGGGATAGCTCGGTCTGTTGGAACGGGTTGACGCAGTCATGATTCCAGAGGAACATTGTGAGCATATTTGCCTGGCTGTGGGCGCAGGCTCTTTTCGCGTAACTTGGCACAAGTTACGGTAGGTTGACGAGTTACAGTAGGTGGTAATTCTTGCCATATCGTTATCCATTGGCGGGGTTGGACCGTTGGCCGTCCAAGGGTGGTTGGCGTAAGTGAGTTCAGCACACGCTTCGGCATGTGCACACCTGTTTTCCGAGCAATCAAGCAGGCGTACAGATGACGCCGTACACGCGAAGTAGCAACTACGACCCTTCCACGAACCCGACTGTTGTTGTCTCTTGGTCTCAATCGTCATTTCCCTCGTGATCGCTACGGTGGTTTCTTGGATGAATCGTCGTTGTTTTTGCGAAACACGTGCACCTAAACAGGGCGATGATGGAGTACGGCCAGTCGAGCGGTATGGTAAACGTGGACGGGACGATGATGCCGGATCCCACCAAACACCCGGAGCTGGAAGCCATGGTGAGAGCTGGGACAGGGCGGAATGTTGCGGCGATTGATGACACTTCGTCCGGTGTGACCCCGGCTTTGAATACACTGCAAGTATTGTGACGCGTTTTCAATGCCCCTTCGATAAAAAATGTCCGGCGGGAAGCTACGTCGGTTACGACGTGTGTTGGACGATATCAACGTGCCCAGCCTTCAGGCATGGACGCTTGATGTACTTTTTGGATGGCTTAAGCTATGGAGCAAGATAGCTTGTTCGTTTGAACAACAGATTTCGCGAGGCGAGCGGTGGAGCGCGAGCAAGAAAGTATAATCGTCACGGGAAGGGTGGAGAGAGGATGATGGGCGCCTGGTAAAGGGTGCAATACGGCGGCGCGAACCCACACAAGACACACGCAGCCCCGCCCCCCACGCGTCTGCTCCGTCGCCACGCGTGCGTTGTTATTTCCTCGCCGTCCTGTTTGCCTTGGTGCTTTTTTTGCGCACCTGTTAGATGTCAACGATCTCCAGCAAGACAAACAAACATACCCCTCCCTCCCTGCGCTACTGTCCCCTTGACGAACCCCCCTGGCAACCGACGAGAAGGCGTCCATGTCGGTGAAGGACATGCTGGCGGAGTTCAAGATGGAGGACAAGCGTAACGAGAAGCAAGGCGGCGGTGGCCGCGGCGCTGGCTCCGTCGGGGGTGACAACGGTTTCAGCCCCGTATTTTCGGCGGCAGCGGGGACTGGGGGACGGTTAAGGGGCGGGGCCGGCGCTGGGGGAGTGGGAAAGGCGGGTGATGCGGCGGCCCCGCAAAAAAACAAGAAGGGGAAGAAGGGAAAGAAAGATAGGAGACGGTAGTACAGCCGGTGTGTGGGTGACGCCCATGGTCGTGGCGATGCCCGTTGTGTGTGGGTTTTGGTACCGGTACGTTTATTCCGATAAGGGGGGCATCATGACTCTTAGGTTTGTGTCCGGCTTTTTCATGTGTGAGGACATCGTAAACTCGGGGTTGTGTCCAGCATTTTTATGTGTGTTGTGTGGTGGTGGTAGTCTGCACTTTCGCGGACGGGGGGCGCCGCCAAGGGGAAGAGGGTCGTTCATGGTTGCATGTTGTTCATTTCGTGGTTGGTGTCCTGCTTTTCTACGCGTGAGTTCTCGACTTCTCCCCGCACACTCTCTTATGTTTTTTTTCCGGCGAGTTAACTTGTGTAGTAGGTGTGTACTACTGTGGATGACGGGAGGGAGGGTGGCGCATTGGTCATCACGACTCATGACGCTCGAGTCATTGGCTGTTAGCTCTTTTGTGTCCGTACGAAGGCGTCGCGGAAGACTTCTGTTGGTTCTTCGTGCTCGGCGACGTAGCCGCTACAGGATTGGAGTGCGCCCGGTCCAAGGCGGATCTTGGCACCGGGCCGCCACATCGCCCGGTGTATGGATGGCATGCTTCGAGCTTCGGAGCTGAGCGGGCTGTTTTCGCGCGTGGGTTTGTGCAAGTCTTGTCGCTCGTGCCCGTTTTGCGGTTCTACCAAGTTCTGGGGAAGCTGTAGCGGTGTGGCTATTAGTCAGCGGGTTGATAAACGCGATCTACTGCACTCGTGCTTTTTCACCGTACATCCACGCAGCAATGTTGACACCAAAGGTAGCTCTTTTCGTTGGCTAGGAGAACCTGGCTAGGTGTGTTTGTTTTTGCCTGTAGAGGGGGCGCTGTAGGTATGGAGTCGTGTGTACGCGGGGAGGGTAAGGTAGAGCGGACAGCTCCCGGCAGTGCGTATTTTCACAAGCACACAGCAGTTGTGTAGCTCGATTTCGTAGGAACAGCGATTGCACGGTTAAACGCGTTTGTTGCCTGTATGACGTACGGAATCTACGTGTTTCCATTTAATGTCGCACGTGTAGTTGTTGAGTTTCGGTAGAGGGCACTACTATTTAGGTGCATTCTCCCTGCGCTCGCTGTGTCATTTTTGGGAGATGACGGCTTCAGATCACCTACAGCGATAAGGGTGGGAATCGCTGCGCTGCTGTCGATAGCGTCATGTGGGTCTATTTATATGATAGCTAATTTCGAACCGGAACCTTGCGATGATCTTCGTTGCCCTCGCCTGCCATGATGTCGGGTACAGGGGACGAGAGCGGAAATCTCCCTTCGACAGGTCATCATTTCTCGCATGATTCGGCACACTCTCCGGCATTCTAAAAGCTCTTTCTTTCTGCGGCATAGTCCCGCGTTTCCGCCCTCCTGATCGCCCTTCTATGCCCAACGAAATTTCTTGAGTTCTACAGCAGCAGTCTCGGGAATGGGCTTGAGCCCGCGGCACGCGGCCCGTGCATGCAGTTTTTTTTTTTTTTTTGTCATTTCAAGTTAGCGCTCACAGCACCAGTGCCGTGTACTCCGACCCGTGGTCACACAGAAGGACCCCTCTCTACCCTCCCCTCCTGCGGTACGTCGCCTTCAATTTTTAATGCGAGAAGAGTGCAGCACTCTTTTCCCTCCGTCTACACACGAACTACTGTAGCGCTATATCCACAAGACCAGGAGCGGAAGCGAGAGAACAACTCACTCTTTGCAAGAAAGCTCGCATACGCCGGGATTCGAGCCCTGACCTGACCCCTAGAAGATTTCGAGGATACCAACTAGACCACCGGGGCGACCGGCAATTAGGGTTGGGGTTAGGGTTTGTTTTCACATATTATTTGGAACAATAAATAGTTTGCCGCCGGTCTCCAACACTGCGTGGAACCCACACAGCCGGCCATATCTACTCGCGAGTGAGTGTCTCGGTGCTGCAAAGGACTCCCCACGGACACAATCCCACATCTCCCAGGTGAGGGATGGCGGTTGTTCTTGGTACCCGAGTACACCCACAGCAAGTATGCTTGAAGCACGCGCCGCTCGACACATGGAACCCCCAAGTCACGGGGATGAGCTTTGGGTGACTGTTTCGTTGTTCGGGGAAATGAACATGTATGTGCTCGTAGCACACATGTGTCGTGGGTCGTACCGCCTCTTGCTTGTTGCTCGTGGAGAGGGAATGGGAATGCCAAGAAACCGCCATACCTCGCGGCCCGATGAGATAATCGTGGCGCCACCGAACGTGGAGAGGGAAGGTGGCGACGCATCTGCCAAACGTGTACAGGGCAAGGAGGCCATTTTCGACTGCCGGACAGCCCGACAGCCGTTTCTACCTCCAACTTTTCCACGAGATCCACTATTTGTATGCAAGCGAGTAACTGGGATATCATCCACGTACATACGGTTGTTCAGGCTTGCTTGTCACGACAGGCACGAGATCGGATATATATACTTATATATATCGATACAATTTTGTACATTTGTCTTCAAGTAGATCTAAAGGGCTAGACTAGTCTCATGAGAAAGTAGTGTTCTCACAAGCGACCCAGGATTGGCTCCAACTCTACCTCAAGACTAAGCATGGACTACATGACTTTTGCACATAGTACACAGTTGTTCACAGCAATTGAGGCATAACGACGGAAGCCGCTCAGGTCATTTTGTTGTTGACAATGGGTCATGACAGAACCTTCACTTCCCCTCGTTTATTTTTGTCAATCGAACTTGATCAAACATGGGTTGTTTGTTGGCTTGTCTACTCAGACTTGAAGTTTGTACTGCCGCGGTAGCCTACGATAGGTCAATGTTCGTCTTAGGGTAGAGGTATTTGACGAGTACTGGTATCAGTCACCCTCCAGGGTAGTTGGGTAGTTAGCCTGTGCCCACGTAGTAAGGCAATAGTGTGGGCGAGCATATGTCCGGACCCGTTGGCACTGGCGAAGGATGAGTGTATCAATACATAGTCTACAGAACCTAAGACAATAGACTATTGATATTGATGTCGGATCTAGATGGAAAGCTGCAGCACACACACATGTTGTCGTCGACAACGAATGCCGGGAGTTCCCTGTGACGCATTATTGAAACAATGGACCATGGGTGGGTCTCTAGTTTTCATGGTGGTGGGCAGCATTTTCACTGCTACACTGAAAGTGAATATGAATGCACCGGATTCACACGCCATGTCGTTGCGTGTCAGATCGTCACCATGGAAAAGGGTTGATGTCAAGGAACGTATTTTGTGTAGGCTAGAAGGACGATTTTCTTGATCGCATGGTTATGTGCGCGCAACATACGTTCCCTGTACTGCCTCCTGCACATGGATCATCTCTCGACCCTCGATTTCCAGGACTTGCAGCGCCAGCCAACTTCCTCTCAAGGCGAGGAAGTATCTGAGCGGCCGCCAGTGGTTGATTTTCATGAGCAATCCAAGCGGTATAGCTTTCGTTTCAATCGTCACCAGCAGCTGCTGTTCCGCGTAGATATCCCCGGGAGTGAATATCAACATGTTGCGGGGATGAAGCACCGATAGCGGAAAATGCCACACACGAGCGGACCCTTGTGCTGCCGCGGCTGCTTCTGCCTCCTCGTCTTTGATTCTTCCTCTCTCTCTCTCTCTTTCTCTCTCTCTCTCTCTCAAGGGCAACGAACGCAACAAAACGACGAACTTGTGTTGACAACACTTGTTACTCCTTGATGCACTGCTGGCGAAGACGTTTCAAGGGCAACGAACGCAACAAAACGACGAACTTGTGTTGACAACACTTGTTACTCCTTGATGCACTGCTGGCGAAGACGTAGAGGGTGAGGTCATGTCGCCATATCAAGACTCGAGTGCAGTACGTGTGGAATGACCGGAAACCTACCGTTGCGCCTGGCGGCGTTATTGGCCTGCATTTATTGGATAGCCGTCGAGATGCCGCCGTGAATTTTGCCACGGTGCTCGCTCGGGTCCACGGTATTTAGCCGTCTGAATTATTTTCAATTCCGGAACTGGAACAATCTAACACCTTGTGCCACACATTATTCATCATCTGAGTGGCTCATTATGTCGTTTCGGCGAGTTCAGTTCCTAAAATTGAAGTTACGTTTGGAGCGGTCACGACACCACCACCCCCCGCCGGCCCACTCTTGGTGATACATCACTCACACCTCCAACCCTCTGGTCCTTGCAACAGCGGCTACACCCCACTCCTCTCCCTACAGCAGCTACACCCCCTCTCCCTCTCTCCCTAGCTAACCCATACTCATGTGTCACCCACACCCTGTCGGTGATGCCAGGAACTGAAATTTTACACGGAACTGAAACAAAGCCACGGCCCCCACTGGCCCACTCCTAGTGATACATAACTCACAACCCCTACTCCCTGGTCCTTGCCACAGCAGCTACACCCCACTCCTCTCCCATAGCGGCTACACCCCTCCCTCCTTCTCCCTAGCTCACCCGTAGTCATGTGTCACCCACACCCTGTCGGCGATTTCAGGAACTGAATTTTTTCATGGAACTGAAACAAAGCCACGGCCCCCACTGGCCCACTCCTGGTGATACATCACTCACACCCTTCAACCCTTTGGTCCTTGCTGCAGTGGCTACATGGAAAATGTTTTAGATTGTGCCGTGCCAGTTCAACTGTTGCTTGCACAATCTAGCATATTATGACACAGCGGCCGGCTACACGCAAAATGTTTTAGATTGTGTCATGTCACTTCAGTTGCTTGCACAATCTAGCATATTTTGACACAGCGACCGGCTACATGCTAAATGTTTTAGATTGTGCCATATCGCCTCAGTTGCCTACACTATCTAGAAAATTATGACACAGCAGCTACCCCGAAAATATTTTCGATTGTGCCATGTCAGTTCAACCGAACGCATAATCTACAACATTTTTCTACACACATCCCTCCCCACTTCTTTGTTCTCGCTTGATGCATCGCTCACATTCACCACCCCTACCCCCCCTACGTTTTATGGCAGGTGAAACATGGCACGGGGACACGGAAGGAAGGGACGCGGGAAGGGCCACTCGAGCAGGTGCAAGGCGAAGGCGCCGTCGTGGAGGAATGTGTGGACGGTCATCGCCAACCCCGCGGACGGTTCGTGCGGGCTCTACGGCATGCTGCAGCTACTGTTGGTGAAGAAGCGCGGCATGTCCGCGTCGGAAGCCGAGGGGGTGATCCGTCGCGCCGCTGGTACGCAAGAAATGCGTGAGCTGCTGATGGCGTGCCGCCGGCGCGTCGTGGACTACCTTCGTTTTCGTGGCTGCCCGGAATTGGCGGTTTTCTTAACGAACGGGAAAGATTCCGGCTCGACCGGCTCGGCCGGCTCGGGCAAATCCCCCACGGCGGAGCTCGCATCTCGGGCCGAGTGGGAAGTGGCCATCCTCGAGGAGGGGAGCTACATCGCCGGCATCGCAATCTTGGTGCTGGGTCGCATCTTCGGGATCCCAGACGTGAGGATCGTGTACGAGGTTCGCGAAGTCGGCTTGGTGGATAAATTCAACCCCAATGATGCGGTGGAGCCTACCGACAATGTGGCCGCAGTTCTGTGGTCGAGGGGGAATCACTTCGAGGCCATGGTCCCCATTGCTCACGATGCCGGCACCGAGGCTTCCACGGGAAACGACCCGGTCTCAGTCATGGAGTTCTGCCTGCAGGCGCTAAACCGCCCCGCCGACGACTCCGTGGACGACGGCACTGGAATGAACGACGGCGCGTTCGTGGCCGCCGTGATCGAGTTCGCCCGTCGCATCCCTCGCCGCACCGGATCCGGGAAGAAGGTCCACAAAACTCGCGGCATTCGCAAGTGCCCCCGCGGACGCACGTCGCTCACGCGCAGCCGTGCCTCTCGCTTCCGCGACATCTACCGTAGGCTGCGGAGCATCAGGGGAGGCGGGGACAGTGACGATTCGGGGGCACCTTTGGGTGGGGGAGCGACGGCGGACGCAGGTTTGCCTCCGCCAGCTCCGGAGGTCCAAGACGCTACGGACGTGTCGGAGACTCACGGGGCCTCGGTGGATGCGGGGCTAGGGGACGGAAAGGTGTGTGTGCGTTTCGACTTTACATTTGGTGATAGTTAGGTTGTTGATCTTGCCCCCACCAGCGCCCGCACACCCGGTCCAAGAGTCATCGCTTCCTTAGACTCAGAGGTGTGTGGTTTGACGTTGCCCCGAAAGCGTACAGGCATACACTAAGGCGCGGCTCGTGCGACACTCCACGTGCGTGTTTTCGTTACCTAACCTGTCACCCATCCCTCTCGTCTGGACCGTTCAGGCACCCGCGTTCGGCGGTGCTTTCCCGTCCGCTTCCGCGTCGAGCACCACGCCTTCAGCCAATTCCACCGAGAGCTCCCCGTCTTCAGCCGATTCCACTGAGAGCTCCACGTCTTCCACCGATTCCGTTCCGAGCGCGCCGTCTTCAGCCGATTCTGTGGGGAGCTCCACGTCTTCCACTGATTCCGCGTCTAGCGTCCCGTCTTCGCCCGATTCCCCGGGCGGTGGGCCGGACGGGAACACTCCGGAGGGCCCGGACGCCATGGACGTGTCGGGGGCTGCTGCTCAGGAGACTCCAGTAAGGGTGGGGACTCCCGGGGCTCCGGTCGTCGCGGAAGCTACGGTTGAATCTGACACTACAGATGCCCCGGACGCCATGGACGTGTCGGAGGCTCCGGTGACCGTGGGGACGACGAGTGCACCTGCTTCGAGTGTTAAGCCGCGGTCTAGGCGAAACGCAAAAGGCCCCAGACAGGGGTCTAGTCTCCGCGGCTGACCGCCAGGAAAGAAGTCCCGCATATTTCGAGAAGTTGGTGGAATACTGGCGAAGCCTAATCGGTGTTGTACCGGGATGGACCGAAGAGCGCGTGGCCGATGAAATCTCCCGCATACGGGAGGAGTGGGACGAGGCGATACGCAAGCACGAGCGGAAGGTGGAGGAGGAACGACTCCAGCGGGAGCTGGACGAACGCCCGTGTCTTGCGTGCGGCAAAAACGACAACATTGCAAACTCTACTCTGCGACAGGCCCATTGGAGACGGTGCAACGTGCGACAACATCTACCACGTCAAATGCGCCGGATTGAAGAGGAAACCAGGGGGAGCTGTGAGTGAATTTAGTGTCGGAACATATATTGAGAAGGTCGCCCCATATAGAATTAGCGATTCTGCATCTCCCCGACCAACCTGCCGAGTCTACAGCAACGACCATGCTGACCAAATATATTCCTATCGTCTTTTTCTTCCGGTGCGTTTCGGTCTCAGTGGTTTTGCCCAAAGTGTCAAGAGGGGGTTGAACCTGTTCGTGGTGGTACCAATTCCCGGGGCGGTGGCGGTGGCCGTGGCCGTGGCGGCAAACGCAAGTCTGGTGGGGGCGGTGGCCGTGGCCGTGGTGGTGGCCGTGGCGTCGACTGCGGGGTCGCTCCCATGCCTTCAGACGATTCTGTCGAGAGCTCCGCGTCTTCCACTGATTCCGCACCGAGTGCACCGTCTTCAGCTGATTCCCCTGGCGGTGGGCCGGACGAGGACACTCTGGAGGGCCCGGACGCCATGGACGTGTCGGAGGCTCCTGAGGCTAATCCCACTCCCCCTACCGCTGGTAAGCTATGACATCCTTTGTTCAAATTAAGTCTCACTGCTATCTCGGGGAACCATTCCCATGTGCGAAGTCCCCTCTGCACCAAAATTTGCCTCTCACGCCCCACTTCCTCCCTCAGGCGCAGCGCGGACATCGTAACCCACGGCAGGAGAGCGTAGCAGGACTAGCTTAGAGATCTCTGTAGGTATGAGATGTTCTCTACTTGTGGTTACGTGCTCATTTCTTTCAACCATGGTAGCCCACTGTACGCGCATTTTTCGAAAACTTATCTGGCGACGGTGCGCGCATATTGTATCCCGCGGCACGAGACCGGCCGCTTTTCGCCTCCTTGTGTGTGCTAGTTGGTTGTTTCCAGAGCTTCACTGTGGCGTGGCCTACCGTACCTTCGTCTACCTTCGTCGCATAATTTGAATTTTTGAAAATTGGACTCTTTGGTTGGCCAATTGAACACACCGGCTCCCCGAACTTCGCTGCGACACACCTAACACACCCCCTATAGACCACGTAATGCATTGGAACGCCCTGTAGGTGCGCATAGGTGAAAGAATTGTTGAATGTTTGCAACCCGCAGGGTGCTCTTCTACGGAACAGTGTTGTGTACCAAACCGATGGATGAAGACCCTGAAATTAGGAATTAAATTTCAGATTCAGGAACGTGGCAACCGGTCCGAAGCTGACCGTCGACGGGCCACTCCGCTAGGCCATAGATCCTAGTCCAGTGCAACAGTACGGGCAAAAGCATCATCGACGACGCCATCAATAGCAAAACCTGTGAGTGACAAATTTGATCTTAAAATCGCCGTCACGGTGGACCTGGGTAACACAAGCAACGTCCCGTTGCGCCTGACGCTGCTCATCGCTGTGCTGCACAAATCTCGCATGCCGCTCCGGTCTCGTGTTCACACCTGAGATGAGGGGACGAAGAATTTTCCAAATCGGGAAAAATCAAAATAGATCCTCTACACGACGGGTGAACGAGTAACAGGACGCACAATGACGATGCGCATGACGCCTATTTACTTCGTGAACGAGTAACATGAGTGTTTCCTTCGCTTTTAATGTATTACACATGACGCTCATAGACTTCGCCGGCTGAACCGTGCACGAACCTTCTTTCGCACGGATTCCAGCCAGTTCCGAGTCGCGACCGTTTGTGGGTGGTCTGCCCCAAGCTTCTTCGTGCGGATTGAGAGGGATCGTTCGAACGACGAAATGGCTTCCTCGTACCTCTTCTGAAAAAGTTTGACATGGGGTCAGAGAGGCGTAAAGCAAGCAGCAGTCGGCGTGAGCGCGCGATGAGAGCAAAAAAAGTGAAGCCTTGCGTGAAAAATTGGGTTGTTCCTGAAACTCTACCGGTTGTCACGGTCGGGTGCTCAGGACCCGAGGCTTTCACGCAAATCTCCGTGGTCCGCTCATTCAGGGGCATGGCTTTGGCGTATTCGCCCTAGAAGCAGGATGAACAAGACGGCAGGGTCACACGTGCTGTAGGAGTATGTATAAACATTTTTGTTGTGGAACAACATTTCTCTACAACACGCCCGGTTGTTGAAGCACGTCCAAAATCTATTTAGCATCACGAGAAAATTCCTGGCAAATTCTGACGGCTCTCACCTGTGCTCTCAACAACGCCGCCCGGTTGTTGAGCGTTGATGCCACCGCAGGATGATCAGGCCCGTGTACTTTCTCAAGAATGGCAAGGGAACGGTCATAAAGCGGCCCGGCTTGGTCGTACTTGCCCTGAAACATGAAGGAAAGGCACGACAGGAACAAGTGTTGTCAAAGCCAGTAGATACTTCAATGCGGAGGAACAAATGCTCAACAACCCCGCCCGGTTGTTGAGCGCTGAAGCATAGTTCGGGTGTTCTTCGCCTACGGTTGCGCCCAAAATCTCCAGAACTCGAACAAACAAAGCGTCTGCCTTGTCTAACTCGCCCTGTAATGTGTGTAGTGTGTTGAGAGGGGGGGATGGTGGGGTCGCTATCGGCTAAAAAGCAAACGGCGGAGGAACAAATGTATGCTCAACAACACCGCCCCAGTTCTTGAGCAACTGCAACAGAGACCGGGCGCCACAAGATATTTCCCGGAATATGCTGACCACTCTCACCTGCTTGTACAACAACCCCGCCCTGTTGTTGAGAATCGTGGCGACATTGGGATGATCCTGCCCCAAGGACTTCTCAAAGATCTCCTGCGTCCTCTCATACAACCGCTCAGCTTCCGGGAGCTTGCCCTGAAAAACAAGCAATATGATGGCGTGAGCGCGTGGCCAACGAAAGGCCAAGTACCGCGAGAAAATTTTGCGCCACAAGTCTATTCGTGGAATTTTCTGACGGCTCTCACCTGTGCTTTCAACAACCCCGCCCGGTTGTTGAGCGCTGTTGCCACTTGCGGGTGCTCAGGACCTAAGGCTTTGATCCAAATCTCCGTCGCTCGTTCGTTCAGAGGCACAGCCTCGGCGTAGTTGCCCTGTCGAGAAAATTTCGGGTTCGAAGTAATAGTTGGGAGTCTTTGCAATACTGTTATTGTTGGCAGAGAACCGCGAGAAAAATCCCCGAAAAATCCCTGGGCTCTCACCTGCGCGCTCAACAACCCCGCCCGGTTGTTGAGCACCTAGAACACCCCACCGACCACCACAAAAATATTCCTGGAAATTTCTCCAAGGCTCTCACCTGCTTGCTCAACAACCCCGCCCTGTTGTTGAGAATCGTGGCGACAGCGGGATGATCCTGTCCCAAGGACTTCTCAAAGATCTCCTGCGTCCTCTCACNCCCCGCCCGGTTGTTGAGACTCGTGGCAAGATCTGGGTGGTCAGGGCCTAGAGTCTTCTCCCCAATCTCAACAGCTCGCAGATAGAGAGGGTCGGCTTCCTCGTACTTGCCCTGAAACACGGTCGACGGCGTGGCAGGGTCATTGTTCAATACAAGCCGGATCTAGAACTGGGAAAAAACATTCCTTTCTAGATTCCCTTCTAGAAGCATCTGGAAACATCGTTTGGCTCTCACCTGTGCCTCCAACAACCCCGCCCGGTTGTTGAGCGTTGTGGCCACATAGGGATGCTCAGGACCGAGACGCTTTTCGTATATCGCCTGACATCGCTCGTAGAGCGGCTCAGCGTCGGTGTACTTGCCCTTGATGCAGTTGACAGCGCAATAGAGTAAAAGTTTTAGTTGGGGACTGTTCTACAACAGCGGAGGAACGGCTTCCTCGTACTTGCCCTGAAACACGGTCGACGGCGTGGCANCCGCCCAGTTGTTGAGATCTGTAGCGACTTCCGGATGATCAGGACCGTACACTTTCTCATCGATAGCTAGCGAGCGCTTGAATAAAGGCTCGGCTTGGTCGTACTTGCCCTGAAACATGAAGGAAAGGCACGACACGAAGAAGTGTTGTCAAAGCTAGTAGATACTTAATGCAGAGAACCAAATGCTCAACAACCCCGCCCAGTTGTTGAGCGACTGGGCCACGTTCGGGTGGTCAGGCCCTAGTGCTTTCTCGCGGATGGCAAGAGAACGTTCATACAACTTCCCGGCTTCGTCGTAGTTGCCCTGGGGTATGCCACAAACAGCGAGGGAGTCAGTGTCGAGTTGTAGATATTAATGCGGACGAACAACTGCTCAACAATACGCCCTGCTGTTGAGCACCTACAAAATCTGTTGGGTACCACAAGAAATTTCCTCTAGAATTCTGACGGCTCTCACCTGTGCCTGCAACAACGCCGCCCGGTTGTTGAGCGTTGATGCCACCGCAGGATGATCAGGCCCGTGTACTTTCTCAAGAATGGCAAGGGAACGGTCATAAAGCGGCCCGGCTTGGTCGTACTTGCCCTGAAACATGAAGGAAAGGCACGACAGGAACAAGTGTTGTCAAAGCCAGTAGATACTTCAATGCGGAGGAACAAATGCTCAACAACCCCGCCCTGTTGTTGAGCACTTCTGAGTCTATCGGGTACCACAAGAAACTTCCTGGAATTCGTATGGCTCTCACCTGACTGTCCAACAACAGCGCCCGGTTGTTGAGCGACTGGGCTACATCCGGATGGTCAGGTCCTAACACTTTCTCGCGGATGGCAAGGGAACGTTCATACAGCGGCCCAGCTTCCTCGTACTTGCCCTGGAACGTGATGAAAACATGATGGGTATTAGAGGAATGGAATGAAGACAATGAATGCGGAGGAACATTGCTCAACAACCCCGCCCGGTTGTTGAGCGCTGTTGCCATTTGTGGGTGCTCGGGACCCAAAGCTGTCTCCCAAATCTCGGTCGCCCGCCTGTACAGGGGCTCGGCCTCGGCGAACTTACCCTGAGACGTGAAAGGCAAGTATGTCAGAAGTGTGGTCAATGCTAGCGGGGATTGACAACGGGCGAACAATTGCTCAACAACCCCCTGTTGTTGAGCGACTGAGCAACATCCGGATGCTCCGGACCCAGCACCTTCTCTCGGATGGTCTGTGACCGCTCATTCAGCGGTTCAGCGTCGTCGTACTTGCCCTGCATAGCAGGCAGTGGGATATTTGAGAGAGCGGTTCTGCAAAAACTAAACAGATTCATCGACAAATGCAAACCCTACGAAAATTCCTAGAAAATTCTAGGGGCTCTCACCTGCGCTCTCAACAACTCCGCCCTGTTGTTGAGCGACTGTAAATTTAATTGAGCACTTCAAGAACTTTCCTGGAACCTTCTGGCGGCTCTCACCTGGGCCTTCAACAACCCCGTCCTAGGGTTGTTGAGCAACTGCAACATCAGATGAACACCGCGAGAAAAAGTCCCGTGTTTTTCTGTCGACTCTCACCTGTGCTCTCAACAACTCCGCCCGGTTGTTAAGCCATACGGCAAGATCTGGATGTTCGGGGCCCAATACTTTCTCCCCAATCTCAATGGCGCGAAGATTGAAGGGGTCGGCCTCGGCGAAGTTGCCCTGAAATGAGGGGGATATGATGAGAGGGTTAAATTGAGACAACCTTGGATATAGACCTGTGGAGTAACTTTTTCTCTACAACACCGCCCGGTTGTTGAGCCCTGTAGCCACTTGCGATTGTTCGGGCCCAAGAGCCGCCTCCCAAATCCTGATGGCCCTATCGTACAGCGGGCCGGCCTCATTTAACTTGCCCTGGAAGGAAACAGAAAGGTGAGTCTGTGCGTGACCAAGGCGAGCATCGTTCAAAGCACCACATTCTCAACAACACGCGGAACGAAAAAAAGTGCCCACACCTCAACCCGCGCGGTTGATGAGTCTCAATGACGAAAGTGTGTGTCAGCGCAAACATTCCCCCGTCTCAAAATTTCGAGCGCGGAAACGTTCAACATGCTACCACAAAGTACCTTGCCTGCCCGGTCCAACAACACACGCAATCGACGAGGCTCTCTCTTCCCGCGCCGCCAGCTACGCGTTGGTGAATACTGATACACCCCATCACAACTTTCCACGAGTGAGGTTCACTTGGCTCCTGTTCGCGAGAGCCCTGAGAAATATCCTTCGACTTCAAATGCTTCAAATCCACCTCCAAACCACAAAGACCTTGAGGCCCGAGCCTACCTCGAGTTCATGCAATCTCCCCACAGCCGAGAAAGCGTCCGACGCGCCGGTTGATACGTCGTCGCCGAGCTTCCCGAGACTGGCGTGGTAGACTTCCACCTCCAACTGCTTGCCACAAAGCTCTGCCAGTTTTCGCCACAGGACGATGAGGGAGTAGAAGCCTTCAAGGGAGTCACCCTTCGCTTCGTAGTCCTGGAGCACAGCCAGCCTGCCCAGGTACTGGCTTTGGCGTTTCACGGCCTCGTCGATGATCTTCTTTTCGCACCTAGTCCGAACGAAGTCCAGCAGAAGGTCGTGCAGGCGAAAGGAGCTATCCACCTCTTGCAGAAGAGAGTTGCTCACGAAGAAGTCAGCTTCGTTCCTGGCACCCATGTCGTCCTGAAAAGGTTCGAATAGAATAGTTCGTTACGCTTGAAAGCTCGAAGGAAATTCATGGGTATCGTTTCTCCCCAAATCGAAGTTGTTACACAAAATGGAAAAGAAAGTAGGGGAAACATAGAAGCAGGTCCTTCGTCCGGAACCCGGTGATCGGAACACGGCAACCAACGAGTCAACTGAATAC
Organism: Ectocarpus sp. CCAP 1310/34; assembly: GCA_902602495.3. Taxonomy (NCBI): domain Eukaryota; class Phaeophyceae; order Ectocarpales; family Ectocarpaceae; genus Ectocarpus; species Ectocarpus sp. CCAP 1310/34. The sequence goes on along the minus strand of CACKRE030000550.1, from coordinate 11,398 downwards.
CACTCTTAACCACACACGCTGCATTCGGCGTAAAGCGAGTGCCGCCCATGGCCGACAAGTTACCACCCTGGGGCCAACGCGTCAAAAAAAACCCTGTGTGCCTCAAATAAGGAAGTTGAAAAAGTAAACCCCACGGAGAAGAAAGAAAAGCTTCTACTCTGGGCGATGGGGGTTTCGAGGGGAACTCCGCAGAGACAACGTTATTCCCTGATTATCTAGCGATTTTTTTTCGACCTACATACCTGTTCCTTGGTGGCGGCTAACTCATACCTTTTCAGCTATATTGCACACTTGATCACGCAAAGGCTCACCTTATCCCAGATGCTGGCCAGCATAGGGGCCGGAGCCGAGACGCCACGGGCGAGCACAAGCAAGCTGAGGAACAGGCGTTCCCTATCTCCACCGAGAGACTCCAAGCTCAGCTCCAGGACGGGGAACAACGATTTCTTGGTCGGGTCGTCACCGATGTCCGCGTCCATCTTCGGGCCTCGGACTGAGTTCTTCGTTTGCGTCATCTCCGAGGCTAGTCGGCGCCATGTTGAAGCAGAGTTTGGGTCATCCTTGACAAACCGCAGCGATCCCGCGATGGCAAGGGTCAGCGCGTGCCACCCACAGGCCGCGGCGACCTGCGATGGCACAGAAACACAAACGTGAACAGCTGATGAGATGATGGGGATAACTAGAAAAGTTGCGGACACTTTTAAAAATGTGAAAAATACCTACCGCTACCGACTGGTAACAGCAACAGCATAAACACACCTGGTCAGCCTCCGTCTTCGGAAGTGCAATGGCACCACTCCTGCTCTTCAGCAGCTCTCGGGCCTCACCCCCGTCCATGTTCCCAACGGTCGTGCGTCCTCCTCTCATCGCCACCACCGAATCCAGACGGGTGGTCACGAGCAGTCGGAGCCCCGTGGGTCGCAAGGTGTCCACGACCGCACGTTCCCATACATCATCCAGGACCACCAGGCGAGGCAGCTTGTCCTCTGCAACGAGGACAGTCAAGTACTGGATGATTTCCTCCGGGCTGTTGAACCGTGGCGGGAGCTTGGCCGCGGGGAATGCTCCCCGTGTTAAAGCCTCAAAGAGGGCTTGAAGCTGGTCCTCACCCACCCGCCCCACCCTCAGCCAGGAAATGCCTGCTCGAAAGTGCTTCCGAACCTCCTCGGTCCGAACAACAGAAGATGCCAGCAAAGACTTGCCCGCTCACCCCATGCCCACCAGTACATGCGGAGCACCGGACGCGTCGGTAGCCGTCAGGCTATTGACGATCTCGGCCTCTAACCCAACGCGCTTCACGTGGCTAGGCGGCAGCTTCAGCGCCGCAGCAGGGACGTCGGCCATGCCTGGTACAGGGACAGGCCGCGAGCGCTCCTCCAGCCTGATCACAATCTGCTGGATGTCCAGAATGGCGAGCCCCCTGATGTCGGTCCAAAGGCGACGAAGTTTGGCGTCGAAGCTGGCGATGGTTTTGGCGTCCTTCTTGTGGCAAAAAAGCGCCGTACACTTGCCTCTCCCCGCAACGACCTTCGCACGTTTCGCCAGCTCGCCCGTGGTCGACACGAGCTCGTTCAGCGGCTTGGCGATCTTCTGTAGATTGTCCACTTGCTTGCCGTGCTCGATGAACACACCGACGAGGAACGCGCACCAAGTGACCAATTCCCGCAGATTCTCGACTACCTCCGTAGCGCCTTGTGCGGCCTCGATGAGAGCCGTGAACGCCTTGCAGACAGGTATGAGAGGGCCAACACTCGCAATATCCAGCAAGCCCACGGCGGTTGAAGCCATCCATTCCAGCGCATCCGTGGCACCCTCCGGGCAGTCGTCCCACTCACCGCGGGTCTCCACTGCGGCGCGGAGAAACGCAGGCCATGGCTTCTTGTTCGCGAGAAGCGTCTCGACCTCCTCAAGCCTCTGCGGGAAACGAGCGTTGTTTCGATATATATATTATACTTGTGAGAAGTTTGACATGATCGGCTGCATCCGCGGCGGTACTGGAACGGCAATACAAACGGAGGGCAAGTCCAAACATGAACTACGAAGAACCCACCTCTGGCGTTGTCGGCACCGTAGAAGTACCCGCTTGAACACTGCTACCATGGGAGGGAGCTCGGGCTGCCATTGGTGCCGTGGACACGTAGAAAGCACCTGGTTGACGGAGCAGTCCCGGAAGAAGTTGGAGCCTTCAGCGAGAGGGAAGACTCGCCAACTGTGCGACAAAGTTTTTGAAGACACAAAGATGGAGAGCACACAAATATTTCAGCTGCGAATGTTCCTATGAGCTATGAGACACGGCGATTTCACCGATACTCGAGCGACTCTGTGAGCATCAAATTTTGAGACTGCACGACATTAAGCTAGCTGTGTGTCCTTGGGTACAACAAGCACGCTTGCCTCTTTGGCTCCTGCGTACTGTGAGAGCATAGAAGAGGGACCTATCAAACGAAACCAAGATTGGAGAAGGGCGAGCTGAGGACGCCAACAACTGAAGTGGATGGGACGACTCTTCCAATGCTGCTGAAAATCGGCGTGTGGAATATATGTGTGGAAACTCGTGCCAGACAAACCCATGTTGAGGCAGCACCAACCCTACAATAAGGCATCTGCCTATGCTCAACTAGGTCCACCCTTACCCGAAACTTTCACCCTGAAGCGCACGCTTCAGCGAAAGAGCAGCGGGACGCCGGAGCGGCTAAAATGAGATTTCGGCTCCAGAAAGAAGGGTTGCGCAGAGGAACGCCAACTTCAGCGGATAAAATAAAACAAAAAGGTGGGCAAGCATCAAAACAAGCTTGTCAGGCCAGGCGCAGACCTCATCTCGAAGGGGAGCTCACCTTTCTCGTCCGCTGTGCGCCACGCGCCGCACACTTTACATATGCGGGACCACGAAGCAGGCTGTGGCAATGACGGTCTGGAAGAAATTTTCCGCTCTCCTCGCCTGCGGGCACGCTCGATACGAAGGCACAGGAGCTATCAAAATCCACGGCGATGTTGGAACCCGGCGTTACTAACATAGGGCACACACACTTGTGTTGGTTGCGTGCGGTGTGTGTCGAACTGAAGATGGAGTGTGGGTCTGAAATGTGGAGGGGGAAAAGTGCGGATTGGTGGCCCCGTAATTTCTTCGCATGTTGGTGCGTACCCACTTTTTTCAAGTTTTCAGGTTTTTCAGGTGGACAAGAAGACTTCTGGAAAACACGCAGCGTGATGTTCTAGACGTGAAGGCCAGAACTCTCGGAGTGAAGAAGACTAGCACCACCCCAGCGCACATTTCTCTGCCATCCCATCAGCCGCGCGCACTGCTCTTGGGAAAGAAGCGTTTCTGGGGAAAGGGGTAGTTGGAGGCTCAACTTGCAGGAACGAGCGCTGGTGATGCACAGGGCTCTCAGCTCAGGCCATGCATCCAACTGTCTACGTGAAAGGCTACAAAGGCGAGGGGCATGTTCATGCGTGGATGCTGTCAAAAATCAAGCGACGGTCGCCCGCTTGCGGGCTGTGTCGTTACCCAAGTTGTGAACATCCTCTTCTCCTCCATAGGACATCTGGTGTAGGGACATTGGCAGACAACTCGTTTCACGCACGCACCTGTTTGTAGCGGAGGAATTAAACGAAATATCAGAGCGTTAGAGTTGTGAATCGGTACGAAAAACGATATATTTTACATCGGCTGCTGCGCAGCCGATATAACGATATTTTCTCCGATATATCGGGCGAGCGCAGCGAGCCGTGATGGGGGCGAGCGAAGCGAGCCCCCCCATCGGCCCCCCCCGGCTGGTGAGGGGGCCTCGCCGGAGGCGCCGCCGGAGGCAGAAAATTTGGTGCATTTTCCTTTCATTTCCCGTCAAAATGGGCCCAAATGCGGCATCAAAAAGGGCTTGACTTCAGCTGCAAACATCGCACGGAATGTAGAAAAAAAAAAAAAAGATTAAGATTGATGTATTGTCGCGTATCCTCAGCAGTACCCTCCTTCGGTCTCTCCCTGTGTCTACTTCCCGGTTGGTTCTGGACATGGTGCTGTTGTCTGCTGTTTCTGCGCTGCTGTGCTGTGTGTGTGTGGCGTACAGGGGCTCCGTACTGCTGCGCATACCCTAAATTTGATTCACGGAGCCCCTAAGAAAACATCGGTCGGAACATCGGCACGAATTTTCGATACCGATATCGATATATATCGGACGATATATATCGTGTACATCGTTCCGATTCACAACTCTACAGAGCGTTAGACCATTCATGGACAAGTGTGCTTTCATCCACCATGGCGACGTCACTCATGAACTCATGACATGTTGAGCACCGCCGGCTACCGTGAGCAACCGCAGCACACCAGATCCACGCCGGGATCGCCTCACGCTCCGCCGCTTGATGTTTTAACTGGAGAATCCGCGTCTTACCGATTTGCCCGCGTTCGTCGTCCCTTCCTCGTCACACAGAGAGAGAGAGGGCCTGTAGGTTACGCTGCCTTGCTTACACGAGGAACTCATGAGCGAGGACGACGGATCAGCGGCCGCCGCCCCTGCTGGAAGTGGTTCTAGCTCTGTGGCCAACACGCCTAGTGACGGGGCGTGGGGAGGGCAAACCCAGAGTGGCGAGTCTAACGGTGAGTTTGAATGTTTGACTGGCCACGTCGGCCTCGCTGCCTCGCTCGTACACGCCAAAAGCGCGCTTTCTGCTTGTTTGAGGTGAAACCTGAGACCCAGTGACTTGTCGTCTCTCGTGGCAAACTGTGTATTTTCGCGTATGTGTACCAGTTCCGATGAGCCGCAGTCCGGATCCTACAATCCACGATACCTGTTCAAAATTCAACCGATGCGTTTGTTCAAAATTCAACAGATGAGGGTACCTACCCCGAGGGCTCGTCCCCTGAGGAGCTGGGGTTCCCAGAGGGCAACTTCCGAGCAGAGGGCGGAGTGGCTTCGGTTGCCGCTCTTCCATGCCTCTGAGGAAGGCAACCTGGGTCTTGTCGACAAGATCATCGAGGCAGGAGCCAACTACAAGGCCGGGTGGAGCTCTTCCGATGGTCGCACGCTACTTCATGCAGCTGCTGCAGGTGGAAACGAAGGTGTGTTGGGTTCGTTGATCAAGGCAGGGGCGGAACCGGACGTGAACGCGCTGACGGCGCCTCCCGAGAGTCTATCGGCACTATTCGTGGCGGTCGAATGCGGCCACGAGGCTGTTGCCCGACGTTTCATCACACACGGCGCTGACGTCAACTTCAAAAACCCCGAAAGCGGTTGCACATTACTCCACCTGGCAATCAGGGGGGGCCACGAGCAGCTTGCGGAGGATTTGATCTTGCATGGAGCTGATGTGTTAGTGAGGACCCCGAGACGCTCTTGGTCGGGCAACATGTTAAGTCGTGATGGTCGTAGTCCTCTTCATCAAGCTGTCGAGAAGGGCTCGGGGAGGTTGGTAAATTTTCTGTTGAACTGGAGGAGGATGAAATGTGTGATGGCTATACCGCGTTGATGTTGGCGTGCCGCGTCTTAGAACCCCATCTGGCCATCGTTGAGAAGCTACTAACCACTGGAGCCGGTGTTAATATCCACGGGGCTGGCTATGCCACTTTTTCTTCTTCAGTTCACCGTGCTTGTCAGCGTGTGCATTGAGAGATTGTTCCTCTTCTTGAAATTCTTATTCGATGGGGGGCGAACGTGCACGCTCGTGACGCGCAAGGTCATTCGGCACTGCATGTGGCTGCCGTATGTAATCAGGCCGGTGCTGCTGTAGATGTTTTGATTCAAGCGGGTGCTGACATCGAGCTAAAGGACACCGATGGACGTGTTGCTGCAAAGCACGGTTGTGTCACGTCCTACCTTGCTCTCCTACGACACGGAGCTTCCATCGACGCCAGAGACAACGACGGGCGAACGCCGATGAACATTGCTTGTTTTGATAAGTATGCAGGTTTCGGGGTGGTGGTGGATGTACTCCTGAAATGGGGCGCCGATGAAACCATCGCAGACAACGAAGGAAATACCCCGGCATCTAGTCTTGATCTTGATTCAGTGGGTTGTATCCTGGGAGAGGAGTATTCGCAGGACGAGGTCGACCGGGTGCGCCTCCTGTTACAGAACGCCCCTGCCGACTGGTTGGTCATGCTTCGGGAACGCGTTTCGAGGCAAGGAGCCAGTTGTAAGGTGGCGAGGTTAGACGGGGGTGACACGGTGGAAGAGGACGAGGCGTTTCGTGGCGCAGTTGGCTGGCTTGGGGAGACGGTGCAGTTTCCATGATGAGGTACATGAGAATAAAAGGCAAGCGTGGGTTGGAAGTTGTTTACTTCTTTCTTTGTCGGGTACTCGGGGGTGGACAGCCTGGTGTGTGCATGCTCTCAGGGTTGCCGAGGCCGTAGTCTTACACGTTCAACCTTCTTTGCTCGTTTTTTTCCCAAAGGGCAACGGCGGACGCCGGTGGGTTCGTCGATGGGCCCGAGCACCGACTGCAGGTAGCGCGGCAGCAGCTCGGCACGAGACGGCGGTGCCAGCGTCGCGTTCAGCGAGTCTAAATGGGGGGAGAGCGAGAGAGATTTTGGTGAGCGGGTGTCATTTTTCATTGTTGTTGTGTTTAGTTCGTTGAGTTAATATTCTTACGTGGAATTCGAGTTGCCTCGGTGAAAAGGTTGATCACCAGCAAGCCCATTTCCCAGGTTAGCATCTAACTGCACTGGTGGGTTTGAGGCATTTGGTTTTCGACGTTGCGCGGGTGCGCTTCTTGTGTGATTTTCTTCCGGACGGATCGAGCTGGCGGCGGTGGCTGTTTTTTTGGCTCTGTACAACCTTACCTCGTTTGGTTTCTCTCTCTCTCACATACACCTGTTGTTGTGTTGTCCCAATCGGCAGATCTCCCCCGAATCGGCAGATCTCCGTGCCAGCGCGGGTTGGAAGACACCGGGCGGCTGACAGAGCTGCTTGAGGCGCAGCGCATGCCTTTTCCTCGAGGTTGCAAAAAATGTCAATGTTGGTGCTTTGATATTGGATTTCAGTTTCAATGTTTGCAGAAACATCCAGACTTATCCACGATATCAGTATCAGCTCCAAGAGCACCCAGAGTTGCCAAAATCAGTTGGAGCTCCAAGATCTCTCCTTCTCTGCCCTAGAAAAAAGGCTTCTCCCCCGACTTAAGGCGCCAAAGATCGCCCTTAAAGCTAGACTTCTACCCTGACTTAAGGTCTAACAAACCCTAACCCAACAAACTGGACTGCTGCCCTGACTTCCAACATCGCCCCAAAACCCAGACTTTCCCCTAAATGTTGCCCACAAAACTAAACACAAAACTAGAGTTTTCCATTCACCGCAGCTCTTGTGCTCCCTACAATTCAGCCTCATGTTCTCAGAGTCATCTTGGCCTTCCGGAGCCCCTGTTAATCCCCAACCCCCGCCCCCACGTGTGTACCAGTATCTTAATCGACCAGGCGTGGCACGCACCCAGCTGCCGACCTTATCGTACCCGCGGGGCCGAGGCCAACGGAGCCAAGTGGAACGGCGGGTCGAAGGGGACAAGGGGTTGGTGGAATGAACTGGCCTAGGCTTGGTTTCGCTGACGGTGAGTTCTTGCGTTGGTGGTGTGTGTGAGAGGCGGGACAGTAAAAACAGATGTACCCTGACTGAAGGTCCAACAAACCCTAAACCACCTTTAAGCCAACAAAATAGGCTGCTGCCCTGACTTCAAAGATCGCTCCACAAACCTAGACTTCCCATCTGACTTTCCGCCCACACAAGTAGACACAAAACTGGACTCGCTTCCTTGACTCAAAATTCCCGTGCTCCCTACATGTCAGCCTCATGTTCCCAGGGCCATCCTCGCCTTCCCCGTTTTTGTTTAAATCCAGCCCCCCCCCGGCAGGAAGGCGCCCCTACGTGTGTACCAGTATATCAATCGCCCGGGCGCGGCGCGCATCCAGCCGCCAACCTCATCGTCCCCTGCGGGAGCGAAGCCAACGGAGCCAAGTGGAACGGCGGTTGGGGGGGGTGGTACGGATTGACCTAGGCTGGACTTTGAGGACAGTGAGTTCTTGCGTTGGTGGTGTGTGCGAGTGACGGGATAGAAAAAATCAAATCTCCCCTGACTTCAGCTCCAACTAACCCTCCAACTAACCCTAAACCCTAAACCTAGACTTCTCCCCTGACAGAAGGTCCAATAAACCCTGAACCGCCTTTTGGCCAAACAACCTAGACTGCTCCCCTGACTCCCAAGATCAGCCCTAAAAGCTAGCCGCTGAATGTTGCCGAAGAAACTAGACCTTTTCCCTGACTCCAGCTCCTGTGTTCGAACTAGAAGTCCCCCACAATGCAGTCTCATGTTGCCAGGGTCATACTTGCCTTCCCCGTTTTTGTTTAAACCCAGCCCCCCCGGCAGGAAGGCGCCCCTACGTGTGTACCAGTATCTCAATCGACCGGGCGCGGCGCTCATCCAGCCGCAAACTCCATCGTCCCCACGGGACCGAGGCCAAAAGTGGAACGGCGGTTGGGGGGGGTACGGATTGACCTAGGCTGAATTTTGAGGACGGTGAGTTCTTGTCTTGGTGGTGTGTGTGAGAGGCGGGACAAAAAAAAAAAATCTCCCCTAACTTCAGCTCCAACAAACCCTGAACCACGTTTTGGCCAACAAACTAGCCCTGACTTCCAAGATCACCCCTAAAGCTGAATGTTGCCGTTCCCCTGACCCCAGCTCCTGTGCTCCCCACAATGCAGTCCCGTGTTCCCGGGGTCATCCTTGCCTTCCCGGTGCCCTTTGTTTTTGTTTAAACCCAGCCCCCCCCACCGGTAGGAAGGCGCCCCTACTTTGATACCAGGTAGACCGGGCGCGGCGCGCATCCAGCCGCAAACGGCGGGTTGAAGGGGACGGGCTTGCCAACGGCGTGGGGCGAGGGGACCGTGAGTTCTTGTATTGGTGGTGTGTGTTTGAGGCGGGACAAAAAAAATCTCCCCTGACTCGAGGTCCAACAAGCCCTAAACCACCTTTTGGCCAACAAACTAGACTGTTCCCCTGACTGCAGCTCCAAGATCGCCCCTCAAGCTAGGCTGCTCCCCTGACTTTAGGTCCAACAAACCCTAACCCAACTTTCGGCCACCAAACTCCCCTGACTTCAGCTCCAAGATCAACAGTTTTACCCAAAACCAAGAGTTCTCCACTGACTTTCGCCGATAAACTCGGTTTTTCCATTGACTCCAGCTCCCGTGCTCCCCACAATGCAGTTTCATGTTGCCAGGGTCACCCTTGGCCTTCCCCATGCCCTTTGTTTATTTTCAATCCCCCCGTACCAGATTCGACCGGGCACGGCGCGCATCCAGCCGCCGACCTTATTGTACCCGCGGGACCGAGGCCATCGGAACCAAGTGGAACGGCGGGTTGAAGGGGACGGGTTTGCCGACGGCGAGGGGCGAAGGGGACGGGCTTGCCGACGGCGAGGGGCTGGGTTTCGCTGACGGTGAGTTCTTGTGTTGGTGGTGTGCATCACACGCAACCTCAAGGCTTGTACCTAAATTCGGCAAACAAATCGTCGGGTACGGAGTATGTTTCTAAATTATCGACAATCTTAGGCTTGCACGCCCGCGTGTCTACTGACACAGATAGCGTTTCATTCTCCACGGCTTGTCCATGACCACCCAGAACCTCTTTCATGCTCTTATACAACTTGCTCAGCTCGAGTTCCATGGTTTTGAGCGCTGGGACATCTTCCACGTCCAGCATGATTTGCTGCAAGTCTCCAAGTTTGGAGCTAATGCTCTCGCGGTTTGTTTTGAGACAAGACTCCCGCTTCGTCCTTGCTCATTGCAATGTCTTTTTTGAAGGCTTGTGGAAAAGTGCGCTCCACGAGCGCCCGCTGATGTCCAAAAATGGTTGAACGATTTTTTCATCTGTTGACCGCCCTGTTTTCAACCTGCTGTTGGTCAGGAGGCGCTAAGTACCAGGCCAGCGACCAGCGACCAGCGACTTCATGGAGCGGAGGAGCCAGAGGACGCCATTCCTGTGGTGCATGGAGAAGTCGGACTGTATAGTTATCGTTTGGTTGAGTTTATCGGTGAACGGTTTCTTAGGAAGGCGGGGAGTTTTCCTCCCCCGAAAACCGGTCGTTCACAAGGAGGCCGACAACTTCGGACGGCTGGTTTTGGCACGGGGTTTTGAAAGGAGAATTCCAGGGCCGATGCCTCCACCGTCGCGGGGAAGCGCTGGGACGTGTGCAAAACGCCGTTGATACTTCTGGGAGGGGGTGGTATAGACTACACTGAGGAATTGACTTGTGGCACCGAAACACAGCGATGAGCCGGCGAGGGTTCCGTGTCCTCTTGTCACGTGCTTCGACATCACTTTCGACGTTAGGTGGTGTGTATCTCATGTGTTGTACGCCGAAAGTGTGAAAAAATGTCGGCCCGGTTTGTCGATGCAACATGGACAAATCAGCATTTCTCTTGGGCCCACAAAAAGTATCCCAAAAACAAAGGGAAAACTTTCGCCCATAAAGCAGCCGTCGCGTGTAGCGGACATTGCAATTTGTTAAAAACATGTTTCGTCACACAAAGCTACCGCTACACGGCATTAAAAAAGTACCCATCCCGGGGCGCCTAGTCTAAAATGCCACACCTTCTTGGCAAGCCCTGAAAACAAAACACGGAAAAAAAAAGCCTTTTCGATTTCTAGGTTGCGCGGGCCTTCTTGGCAGGCTCGGCAGACACGAAAGGCCTGGCAGGTGCGGGTTCTAGGTTGTCTTTATTTCACCCGGCTCTTTTATGTGTTCGAGCTTACTCGCCCCAAGTCGACCACATGCTGCCCTGAATTTAAGAAAACTTGGTTGTCTGTCCTGTGGAATATATTTGATCTCAAGACAAAAAACAGAGAGCGCGCCGGTGCATTGGGACGCTTTTCTTTTATCTTGTACTACGGGGCCCAATTCAAGCCACTGAGCGCCACATCCTCATCTCTGACATCTTCGGCGAGCCGGTCATGTGTGCCAGCGCTCCCGAGCGTGAAAATCTTTTATCTTGTACTACGGGGCCCAATTCAAGCCACTGAGCGCCACAGCCTCATCTCTGACATCTTCGGCGAGCCGGTCATGTGTGCCAGCGCTCCCGAGCGTGAAAAAAATAACATCGCCCGTGTCCTCGGAGCAGGCAAAAACTAAAACTACCGCGGCTTTCTGTAACCCGAAGAAGATTAGACAGAACATTGGTCAGTAGTATTGAGGGGTATACTAGGGAGGCCAAGGGTTTGATTTGAGAGAAATGGTGTGGGTGTGCGCTTTTGGACCGCTTATGTCACATGTGTCCGAAATGTTGTAGGATGGGTGGGGGGCCGCGTTGGACACAAGCTGCATACCGTCTTGTCGATGCACGGATCCCCGCCCCATCCGAGCCAGAGGGCACGGGGATTGCAATCCCATACACCTATGCTAATAAATCACGAT
>CACKRE030000548.1:389411-399668 GCA_902602495.3 Ectocarpus sp. CCAP 1310/34 | reverse complement strand
GGGGGGGGGGGGGGGGCACCTGCAGTGCCAGAGGGGGAGGGAGCACCCCTGGGGGCTCCGTGTTTGAGGCTGCTGGTGCTTCTTCTATGACGGCCACGACTGAGCCGAAGAAGTTTCCAACGCCGGGGTGGTGCTTCTACCGCAGCGGCTAGGGCGGACGACTCGTCTCTTTGTTGCCTTCGATGCGCCGCTTGTATCCTACATGTTGGGGACGGTTGCCGGGGGAGCAGAACGGACGGTGTTGAGATGGTCTTCCTGCCGATATTTTCTCCCCGAAAACTCATCAACGGCACTCGTGATGACAAACCGTATCATACGAAACCTGCCTTCAAACTTGGCACTTGTCACGTCTTCAGGTGAGAGTCGCCAGAGCAAGGCATCGCATCCACCACAACAAGCCAACATTTGCAGCCCACAAAAACAAGAGCGACGTGTCGAGAAAAACATATCTCCGCAAAAGAAAGGGGGGGGAGGGGAGATGGCCTCAACCATGGTATTACGTTTTACGTATGGAGCGCATCGTTCTTTCCGACACGGTTGAAACTACGACGTGCTCTTACAAGCGTTCCCCACGATGGGGGTGACCAAAGCGGTGCAAGGCATTGTGAGCGTAGATTGGAAATTATACCATCATCCATCAACCACGAGGTCAGCCAAGACAGACTACCACAGGGCCAACTGCACACAAATAGCCGAGCGTCGGTGGTGCGAAGCGTAAGGCCAGTGCCATTTCATTCAACCCGCAAATGCACACACACGGTCCACAAAATCCCAACGGTATGTGCATGGCCACAAAGAGCGAATTCCAAACAAGACGTCCGCCAAACAAACGTCAGCCCCATCCTCTAAACGGCTGTACGGGGATCGTCGACACCTCATCCCCGCCCAAAAAAAAACTTTTGCCGAGTCCCCTTACCGAAGCGACTGCTCGTGAAACGCAAAAGAAAAAGGCCGCGGCCCGGCCAGGACGCTGGTCCGCAAGAACTCCAGCAGCTCATCCACGCCCCCTATGGCAACTCCCGTGTCGGCAACAGCAGGCGGCGACTCTTCCGTCGCCGACAGATGCGCTCCGGCGGCTGGACTCTGAGCCTGTGTCTTGTCGTCTGCTTCGGCAAGGTCGATGCTGCACAGCACTGCTGATCGCGGAGCCGTCCTTCCCGCCGCCCCCCCTGGGGGGGATTGCTTCCGTCTTCCTGCGGAACTCCAGAACCAGCGTGGGATCCATGGCCTCCGTCGCCGAGGGGGGTCTCCCCGTTGTTCTTGGTCATGGGAGGAGCCACCGTCCTCTACCGGTACCTGGAGAAGGGAAGGCCGCGGGACACGGCACGCTTTGTCACCACCCTTTGGGAGCGCGAGGTTTCATGCGCTGCAGACATGCCATTCGGGCAACTAGGTTTCGGACAAAAGATAGATTGCATCTACCAGTTGAGGAAAGGGAAACAGCAGTCTCTACCGCCACACTGGCACCTCGTGAAAACTCAAAATCAAGGAGAGTCTAGGAGAAGAAACACTGCTATATTCATGGTTAAATGCACATATGCCTCCACGTGCTTTCCCGACGGTTTGGATGGAAACATCTGATTTTTGAAGGAGGCATCTGGTATCATGATGTGAACGTGCCCTTATCATAGTCAGACCAGGTGGCTGGTGTGCAAAGAGGGACCCATTGGTGCCAGAGGTAGTTTCGCCCACAAGAAAAACAGGAAAAAACAAACGAAACACAGCGCGGTATACGGGCAGCACATTCTTCCCCTACGAATATCGCTCAACTTCCATGTTCTTTTCGTCCAAGTGCCACGACTTCAAGTTCAGCCCTGGACCAGCGGGCGAATCCCAAGGACAGCAGTTGGGTCTATGTGCCTTGAGCTTCCTCACCGGTTGCAAAAGATACCGGTCCTTCCCGTAGAGGTCTTCGAGACCCCTGACCACCCCACACGCCCGCGCGAACTCGGGATCGTCCGGCCTCCCTTCCACCCGGAAAACCAACGCCCCCCCCCGCCATGCTCCCGCCGGCCCTGTCGCAGTAGCACCCGCCAGCAGCAGCCATCGCGTGCTTGCAGCGGCTGCGAAGACCGCCGTCGTTGCTATTGCTCGGAGAAAAGTGACCCGGGCAGCGGCCTGCCGTGGTCGGCGATTGGGCCTTGGCCTTGGCGGTTGTGGCGGCATTGGTGGGACGAGTCCCGCTGCTGGCGGAGGGTAATACACGGCGGCAGGCGAGCTTGGGACAGATGATTGCGTTGCGCAAATATGCATGTGCCATACGCATCCGCAACCGGCATGAATGCATCTTAGCAGCGACGCGAGAGGCTAAGAGGAACAACGGATCGACACCGGTCCGGTACACTCCACGTGGACCTCGCACAGGACCCCGCCAGTCGCGTAAGGACTAGAACGCTACTGGTACGTGCCTGGATTTGGCAAGCAGTTCAGCGGACTCTGTTTAAACTACTCTATGTTGGACGCTACAGCTAGTAGCAGACGGTGTGATACGGATATGTAGTCCTGACACTCTCGTGCTGTGCACCGCACATGTTCCTTGCTCGGGTGCAACAAGCGTCGGGGATGAGACTGGACACCCGGAAACGACGAGACCTCTGCGTTATTCGTACACCCTTTCAACCACTTCCCTCTTCGAAGAAAAGAAACAATGGCAAGCCCTTGGCCGCTGTTCGTCGGCAGCTGGTGCATGGTGCACGGCACGCGCGCAAACATCCTGCTGCGCGGCAAGTATGCTGCCCCCACGCCATGTACAACTGTAGTATGCAATTTCATGTTAGAAAGGAGTGGATTTGAATTTCATCCTGCATCAAGGCATAGTGTAGCAGATGGACAGCCCCATGAATGCAACCTCACCAGTCAATGCCACTTTTGATCCCTCCCCGCGCGCCCTCACGTGCCGTGAGAGGGGAAAGGTGAGAGGTGAGGTGAGAGGCAAAGGGGGGGGACACAAGGCCTACCGCCCTGGGTTTACAATTAACAGTTTACTTTTGGTTCAGCGCCAAACCGGGTTCAGTTCACCGAGGAACCTCTCCATCTCTCCAAACCGGCCCTTGCTCCGCGCTGCTCCGCGCTGCTCCGCGCTTGTTTACGAGGTGGCCGAGAGGCGAGCAGCATCACAGCGCCACAGCGGGAGAGAGGAGAGCGAAGCCGAAACACAGCGCGTGCCCCACTCTTGCAGCCCATGTCATTGCGTCGATAGTATGATCGCCACCCTCGCCTTGGTTGCCTGGAACCTGCTTTCGGGCGCGCCAGCGGCGGCTCTTGTTCCGCCGCCCTACATGATGTACCACCCCCGTTGTGTAGTGCAAGGGGGCAGGTTGAAAACCACGGCTTTACGACGACCTACCAGCCGCCAAAGAACGAGCACAACTGTTGCCATGACCAAAGTCAGGGGCATGGCAACAGACGATATGACTGGGGCTACCGACGGGGCATGCAAGGCAATATTTCTTGAGCATTACGGCAAGTGGGTTAGCTGCGACAAGACGCTGGGCATCACCGAGCAGCAACAAAACCTCACCAAGCTGCAACTCGAGGGGCTAACTGTGCCACAGCTGAGGCACGAAGCCCGCCGGCGAGGGCAGACTGCCACAGGGTCGAAGAAGGATTTGATACAGCGTTTGCTCTCCCAAGAAGCACCCGGTGAGTCAGAACACCGCTATATCATTGGCAGAGTGCCCTTTCCAGCTACAATCCTAGCCTACATCATCGGTAGAGTGCCCTTTCCAGCTACACACCCAGCCCAAGGCTGAGACATACACCAATTATATCGCGACTCCATTCACCGTGGTGCCATGTGCAATCGAGCACATGCAGCGTGCGGGATTGATGTTATCATAACAGCAGCTTGTTGTAGCCTGTTCCGACTGATCCTTAGTCAACCTCGTCATCGTAGCCACTCTGTTGCGAACCGCCGTCCTGTTCAACCAATCAAAATGCAGAGGCAAAGGTTGTAGAGCAATGGCTTATTACGAGGCAGTTGTTGTTTAGGTTCAGTATCCCCTGCCAATGGCCAGCGGGCAACACACGTATCCTTCCCTGCCGTGGGCATGCCCCCATTATTCGCAAACGATGGTGTCCTACCCGGGACGACGTGTTGATGTTGGCCATCGTTGTCCCCGTCTGGTGCGCGCTCTGTTCACCACTTATCGCAAACACCCGTATATTAATGTGGAGACCGTTAAACAGCAGCTTGTAAGGCGAAAAATCGTGATACCGTCCGTCTGTCTATTATATTTGGCAGTGCCGAAAAGACCAAGGAGGAGGAATCATGGTAAGCCGGTGGACACCCCGGAAGGCTATGTGGAGAGGCAGACCACAACAAGACCGCGCCCACTGCACCCCTACACGCCTCAGCTTCGCGTCCTCTCCTGGAACGTGAACGGAATCAGAGCTCAGATGGAGAAGGAAGAGGGGAGAAAGGCATGTCGAGGACATGTGACGGTGACAAGGGAGGCAGCGTTGGAAGTTGGCGCCTGAGTTTTCCGACGCAAGTACCGTGCTGCCTGCGATGTTACTCGTGGAAGAAACAGAGTCGACCACCGTTCCGGGTGGTAGGTAGTAATCGTTCAGATGGAGTCTCTCGCACGCACAGCTTATCGTTGTGATTGATACCTGTGCCGCATGAATCCTTCGAATGGGACGGCGCTTTCCCCTTTGTGGCGTATGCTCTACGCAAAGGTCCATGATGAACTTACCTCGGCACACGATTCTCCCTTTAAAACGTTTTAAGAGATGCTGAAAACCGGGGGAGGGGAGGGGGGGCATCGCGCAGAACACATCGTGCGATTCTGTTGTCCTGCCGTCGTGAATACTGTCGAGTATTGCTGGCTGTTGTGCAGTACTTATGAGGGCTTCTCACCGACATCTTGTTCTTCGGAAGTGCGGGTCATGAATGGATAGTACGATACCTCGTGCCTCCGAGACATCTATGGTGCATCTTTGCTCAACGCATCTTTGCTCAATACACCCCATTGTTGCACTCAGGCTCTCCAGGCCATTATCGCGCAGGAACGGCCGCACGTACTCGGACTGCAGGAAATTCGCACGTCGGCTGCCACCAGCACGCCGCTGGGCACGACGAGACGCAAGAAAACACCCCCCAAGACCTCGAACTTCACGGACATCGTCAAGACAATCCTTCCGGACTACGACACCATTTGTGAGTTTTGCCCGGAAGGTCTGCACCATCACACATTCTACTACTCGGCATGCGGAGACGTTTTAGCCGAGCTGTCGTGGATGACATCCTGGCCGGAAGCACTTGAAAATGCGAGCGAATAGGAAGACTCGATCATATCCGTGAGATGTTGCTCTCTGCGACAACGTCCGAGGAGATTTCCTTTTTGAGGGAGGTTGCTCAAGGCTATTCTCCGGTGCACGTGGTTGCACCTCGTCGTAATTATCGAACGATGGGTTAGCTAGCACAGAAGAAGCTTCATTTGCCCGGGAAAACGGATGAGAGGTGTAGTGGCTCATGGAGGTCCGCCGTATACTACACATAAGAAGAACGGATACCTGCACCTCCTGCAAAGCATGTTTCACCATTCTCCGCTCGTCTTCTGGGCACACGCAGGGTTTTCCAGCGTCCCACCGGCGAGGCAAGGGTACGCAGGAACAGCGTTGTTTGTGCGAAAGAGGCGTTCGTGGGACATGTGAGTGGCCTTTTGACAGATCCAGCGCTTCACACATTCACCCTGTACGGCACACGGTGCCTCCCCTCAGAGATACCGTCCGCTCTTTTTTCTGGCTCCGATGGTTAGCACCAGTTGCAAGTATCTCGTGTAGCACACGGCATAGTTGTGGCTGGCACGAACGTGCTGCAACTTCAGGGTGAAGGCGGGTGACTTTCCGATGCCTTCGACCGATGGCGCCTATCTCGCTATCCATCTCAACAAAGGTACAACCCTTGTCACCTTGTTTTGCTTGCGGTCTCGGTATCCAAATCGGCAACACGCAAACTTTCCCGAAACGTGTCGTACAAAATCTCCATGGAGTTGCTCTCGTTGCTCTGATCTCACCATCCAAAAGCAGAGGAAGGGCACACGTTTTTGTCCGCGCTTTACGTGAAGCTAGACGACATCGTGCCTTGTCTACTGTAACACGTGCTGCCTTTCCATCTCCTATCACAGAGGCTGCCCGAAGCTGCTAAGGGTCCGGGGAGGCATCGGACACCCGGAGGGTGATTTGGAGGGCAGGGTGACAACCGCCGAGCTCGACGTCGCCTTCGTGGTTAACGTGTACACGCCGAACGCGGGTGCTGGACTGAAGAGGCTCGATTTCCGAACCAAAGATTGGGACCAGGCGTTCGCTGCGTATGTGCGCGATCTGGAGAAGATTAAGCCGGTAGTCGTTGTCGGTAAGTTGTGTTAGGATACGCCGAGGAATGATGTTTTTGTGACGTTTTTGTGAGATACGATGAATGAGTACTACTTCTATACATATTTTCCAAGTGCTTGTCTCAACGACCCGTTTTGCAGTCGCTCTAAGAGCTCGACACACAGAACATCTCTGTTCAACTTAATTCCTGCCGTCTTGGGATTTTCAGATCAGAGACCGCGATCTACATGGTACTGCTAGCGACTCCATTGTTCTCGGGGTAGTCTTCTGCTGCAACTGCCTACGGAGCTTGCATAGGCCGCCGGGGAATCCAAGTCTCAAAAACAGCAGTGATTGGTGATGACGGCTTCAGAGTTTCAAAGCCAACCGAATTATTTTGCGTCTCTGTCGTCCAGGAGACATGAACGTAGCCCACGAGGACTTGGACTTCTACAACCCGGAGGAAAAACGCATGAGGAAGGCCGCGGGCACTACTCCGGAGGAGCGCAGCTCCTTCGCCGTCAACCTGCTCGGCTGCCACCCCCCGCCTTCATGCGCCGCCGCCGTCGCCGTGGACACAATCCCTCGCCCGAGCGACAAGAAGAGTAGAGGTTCCTCCTCTTCGCCACTGCCTACGTCTGCGGCGGACGGCTCCTTCCGTTCTTCGACTGCTTCGAGCGGGGGGGGGGGGAAGGCAGGCGACGGCGGCGGCGATGGAAACAAGGCAGAGGGCAGTGGCTGTTCCTTGGTGGACACGTTCCGAGAGAAGCACCCGAAAGCCACGGGCGTGTTCAGCTACTGGTCGGTCAGGGCGAGGAACCGGCCGGTTAACCGAGGGATGCGGCTGGACTACTGCCTGGTGTCGCGGGGGCTCGTCGGTGGGGACGGCGTGCACGATGCGTTTGTGCTGGACAGGGACACGGTGGGCATTAGCGATCACTGCCCTGTCGGGCTGGTGCTGCGATTGGGCGACCACTACCCGGAGTTAAGTGGATGAGCGTGTCGACTTTAATGCACCACCAGTGGGGTGCAACTGCCGAGGGTGTCGTGAAGGAGCGAGGGTGGCTTGAGATGAAACAGGTGGAGCCTATGTAACGTGACCCCGGGTTCACGCAGCCAAACCTCCGGGGCATCCCGTGGAGCATTGTGCCTCTTAGCTTCCTCGCAGCCGTACGGCCATACCAAGACGTGCGCTTATGGCAGTGTTGTTATTTTGCTTTGTTGAAGAAAATCGAGATCAGCCATACTCTGGGTTGTGTTGAGCGGTACAAAGTTATTCAGCGAGAGGGGAAAGCGGGCCGCCGGCGCTTGTTTCTTTCTTGCCAATTTGGCGTCAAGAATCAGATGCACTTAGCCCCCGTGCGGCGCCCGCAGGAAGCTGAGCCCCTCAACACCGGCAGGTGCGATACGGCTTTGAGCCCTTTCGACACTTCGGCGGCGTGCCTCATCCACAGCTTACCCTAACCTCAGCATGGGCGTGGTTGGTCAGCTGTTGGCATAGTGGGGATGCGTGCGCATTTTCTTCGAGGATAGGATAGTTATCCGGGGCTTGTGTGCTTCTTCATTTGTTAGCTCTCGCCCAGAAGTGCTACACGTTGCCATCTACGCGATGACACGCCACATTCCATGGCTTGAGTCAAATAGCCGCGGTAACATCACGCTGGTGCTATCCAACGCCTTAACACCGGGCCCCGTTCAACTTCTCGGATGGTACTACACCCACCCTGGAACACTATGGCTACACTGCGAGATTCGCCCCAACGAATGAATCATGAAAACGACTTGCAACAGCCGCTGCACCGCGGACTCCTCTCTCCGCACAGCTCACAGTTGCCCAAAACTAAAAAAACATCTTTATCTTGGTTTGCCTTCGGCAATGACCAAAAATTATCGTGGCGCAGCTGGTGTCACAAAATCAACCCCCATTCCAATACCGGCATCCGCTCGGTTTCGGACGCCGAGTCTCGTCGCCACCCCTGATCTCGCGAACATACGAAGAAACGCGCGCTCGAAATTTGCCGAAAAAATCAACCAATCCCGTCTCGTCGTGGTCTTGAAGCTTCGCGCGCAAGGATAAATATCCACGCTGCAGCATCATCGGCGGAGACATCCCTATACCACAACCAGTGTTGCACCCCCCTCCTAACCCCACGATGTCTCTAATCAAAACAATCAACCGTGAGTGAAAACAACTGAATCACACAGCAGTAAAAAGTGAATTGAGTGCGTTCGAGTTTTGCCCCCTACAAGCCCTACAACGTACTACTAGATACTAAAAAAGCCCTGGTTTGCGGTGAGCGCAAACAAGGATATATGCTACAGGCTAGGGCACTCTTTTCACCAATCTCGACCCTGTGGGCGACAAAACTCCCATGTGCTACAAAAGATTGCACCAATTAAACGTTCACATCACAAAAACATGCCCCCCTCCAAAATATCCCCTGTAGTCCCCCCTGTAAGGAGAGCCCGCTGTAAGGAGAGCCCGCGTGAACAAGAAGCCGATTCTTGCCCTAAATTTCCCGGAAAGACTGAGTGCCATCATTCAGCCGCCCACTAGCTAAAACTAGCACGATACACTTTTGTCTAGGCCTTGCAAATCCGCACCGTCGTGCTTGCCCCCACCCACTTCTCTCGCGAGTCCCTAGTCCCTCCAAATAGGGTTGGTCCTTCCATCGCTGACGCACAAGGGCAGCAAACCGACATGGATCAAAGGCACCTCGGTTGGTCTCATATCAGGAGAGCAGGAGGGTTTCGCTGCCTCAAAATTTCGACGCCAGAAGTCCCATCCCTCATGTCGCACACCCTAGACTTGGTAGGGGTTGGCAGACGACCTTCCAAATCTCTCGCCCAAAGAGCGTACGCACTCCGAAACACAACCTCTTGCAAAGCCATAGTTACCCTATCGCCTCTTGATCTACAAACACCACATCATGATTCCATCGCACGTTTACCTCAACCCTACATCGTACAATCAAAACAAGCGTATCAATTCCGTCAAAATCTGGATCCTTGGCGACGCAGCCGCCCTGGCTATACCCATCCATACCCATAAAACTTAATCCCGCACGAACGGCAAGAGCAAGGCCAACGGACCGGCCTCGAAAAGAGGCACAAGTTCGCCAACCAGAGACGAGGACCACCACCAAATAAACGACAACATACGCATGAACGGACAAGACAAGTAGCGCCACTTCCCCAAAACACGTTCTACGATGCACTCAGTAAAAACTGACTCAACGCCTGTCGTTGCTGGCGATGATGCTCGAGAACGTCTTCCTTGCCCTGAACAGGCCGTTGGCGTCACGTTTTTTTGGGTGGAGGGGGTCAGGAAACAGGGCTAACGAAAGAAAAAGGTATGGAGGGAAATGAAAGGGGACGGTTCGGTGACCAAGAGAACCTTTTCGAAGAAAGAAACAGGTGCGGAGGGAAGGGAAACGGTACGGTGTGGTAAACAAGAGAACCTCCTCAACCGCGGCTGCGGCATTACATTNGGGGGGGGGGCGGGTACTCATAGTCGTGCATGCCGTAGTCGTTGGACCATTGACCTCGAATACCTACAAAGCCGGGACGGAGCACGCCGGGTTCTCACCGGACCAGGCTCTCACATCACCAAGCGCGAAGCGCCGTGAGATATTCGACGAGTCGCATGAAGGGTGCGCTGCATCCTGCTAAGGGTGTTCGGCATCCTGTGCTTACTTCCTTGCGTACGGATAACAACTGCGAATGACGTAATTTATTTTCTGGTGCTTTCACTTCCAGAGACAGTTGTAAGCACTGTGCAACTGCCTCGAGGGTGCTCGACCATTTTAACACAACGTGGTGCGATCATCCATCCCCCTTGCGCGGAGTTGTTGTTGTTGTTGTTGTTTCTCACATTAGCTCTAAAAAAAAAAAAAGATTGGGAGCCCGTGGTCTCAAAACCCGGCATACACGACCCCT
>CACKRE030000548.1:377251-389404 GCA_902602495.3 Ectocarpus sp. CCAP 1310/34 | reverse complement strand
GGGGGGGGGGGGGGGGGGGGGGGGGGGGGGGGGGGGGGGGGGGGGGGGGGGGGGGGGTTGCTCAAGGTATCCTCCTTTGGGGGTAATCGATAAAGAACAAAATTGATTTTTGTCGTGTGATTGGTGGCCCGGGACCGATGACACGAAGAAACTACAGGGTGGAACAATGCAACAGATGAATGTTTGGGAGGGCATTCGACAGAAGGGGAGCAAGCTAGGGTGAAGGCACGGCGCAACGGGAAAGGAAAAAACGAAAAGATCGAACAGCTGTTGGGACGTGTCTGCGGCAACTTCGACAGGCGTGCTGTTGGTTCCGTCACAATCGCAGCAGCCAGCCCACAGCAGTGATAGTACGGTGCAATGCCCTCTTAATGTCGAGACGTCATCTTAGCCCGTGAACGAATGAAGGGCCTCTTGGAAAAAGGCCCCGCCAAAGTCGCAGTAAGGTTGCAATTCGGTCACAGGAGGATGGTGTTAAGCATGGCACGCATCGCGGCCCTCCCTTTCCTGCTCCTTCCTCACTCCCAAAATAGTTACGCTCAACACCATCACCATCATTGTCACCCGCATTACTGAAATCCGTCTTTGCGTGTGAATGTCATCTGGGCTTGGAGACGCCCTTACGAACAAAAACATGAACAGGAGCGGCGGCGGCGGTGGCAGCAATTGCAGTTGTTATAGGTGTGTTTGCTGCATGATGCATGTCCACCACGCCGTCCCAACGATATGGCTGCAAAGGTGTCCGCAACACCATCGATGTAAGCTGAAAGACATCCTACCCGGCTCAAACACTCCTCCAAGAGGAGAGGGGGGGGGGAAGATACTCGTGTAAACGCATGCCACAAAAGTCGATAGACCATTGACCCCACAAGGGGGAGGAATATGGGTATAAAACAAACTCGAACCACGCGAAGGACGAGAGATTTGACAAACAAGTAGAAAATTTCGCAGTTCACCGTGCGCCCAAAACTTGCGCTTGCTCGCACCCACCTCGTCTGTTCGTCCTTTCTCCTCTCGTCGTCTTGGCTTGCCAGCTCCCGTTGTTTCCACCGCAAGTACCGCCGAAAGTCTCTCCGGCAGAAGAGCGTCACCGTGCTCCCCAGGTCCGATGATTCTTCTGTTGTTTCCAGTATAACGAACAAAGAATGCACAAAAAAAAAATCAGAAGCCGGCGTTCTTTGTCGCCTTGTGAAGTTTACACGCGAGTTAATCCTTGAAGACTCACTTGTTAATTATACCTCTTGGAACAGCAGCTCCTTGCTACTTTGCTCTCTTTGTTGCCGTGGTCTCTTCGGCAGTGAGGATAAGTAGCTCTGATCTGACACGGCACGGCATGCTAGGTCTGTGGGCAAGAAAGGGCTACACCAAAGAGACCGCACACCAGAAAACCTCACGTTCCACCACCGAAGGTGGAAGCCCGTTGCTTAGCCCTTGTGTCGCATCAGACGAGATCGCGGCTTCCTTTTCATCCACCGCCGTCACAGCAGTGGAAACGTTCCTCCCTCCCTTCCCGCTAGGAACCGCAGCAGGTCGGCCCGCCGTGTTACCGTGTGCAAGAACAACAACAGCACCGCCTTCCTTGGAGGATTTACTTGAGCTCGAGGCGTTTACGTCGACTTCGGCCGCTCCATTCGCCGCTGGAAAACCCGAAGCCGTCTTTGTCCCGGCCCGGCCTATCGAGCCGTTGGATTGTCTTCGGCTTCTCGACGGGTACTGGCGACGCGAGCTCTCGCTGCAGGCCGGGCACAACCACTGGTGTTATGGGGCGTGTGTCGGGCAGAGCGACAGGCATGGGGAGCCGGTGGGTGAGGCGGGGCAGGTAGTGCCGTGCAGCACGAGCAGCAAACGGCCTTGCTGGCGACAATCCCCGAAAAGAGTCATACCCGTCAAGCTGCCGTGGATCATGAGGACGGGAACAGAAACCTTGCACAGGAACAATGAAAGATGCAGCATTTGTGCTTCGAGCATACCGCAGCAGCTCGGGATCTTCCGTCCGCATCAAAGGCAAGCTTCTGACTTGCTCCAGAGTGCACTAAGCGCGTTCGAAGTACTCCGAGAGGCGGGAACCACAGCTGACCAGCAGCACAAGAGAAAAGCTACCGTCCTTACGCTCTTGTGCCCTGTGTGCTCTGAGGCAC
Organism: Ectocarpus sp. CCAP 1310/34; assembly: GCA_902602495.3. NCBI lineage: Eukaryota > Phaeophyceae > Ectocarpales > Ectocarpaceae > Ectocarpus > Ectocarpus sp. CCAP 1310/34. The sequence continues at coordinate 387,266 of CACKRE030000548.1, read as the reverse complement.
ATTCACTGCCTCCCGCTGCTGCTGAACTGCTACGTTTTGTTAGCGCCAGACCCGTGTCCTGCTGTGTGCACGTGAACTCCGATGTTCGCATGCAAGGCTGGCACCCAAGACACCGCAACGAAGGGCCGCTCCAGACGGGTTCAACAGTGCAGGGGTGTGGCCACGGGCAAGTCCTACAACCGTCGTGCACGGCAGAAACCAACCATGCACAACGTTCGCGTTGTTCGGCGTCGTGTTTTCTCTCGCGCCTTGCCCCCCATCTGTTTGCGTCAACCATACAAATGACGCCCATAGCGCTTACTGCCACAAGAGCGCGCGCAACATTGGATCATGTGCGCTGCTTCGCCCGGCACCAACTACCCGGCGATAGATATGGTACGTCTTTCGACACCGCTGGTGCACATATTCGCGTTGTACCACCCAAGCACCAGCCCCACATCGCGCGCCACCCCCTTACCCGTCGATCAGGCAGGTCCACCAAAGGGTTGGGCAAACAGAAGGTGTGTTGCATCGTGATGCATCGGTGGCACGACAAGATGCTCTCGGTGAAGCTGTGCCTGCCGCAGATGTCGCATCTCGGCTGATGGGTCGGCGTGGCGAACAGCAAATCGAGAGGGAATTTATTGCATCGCCCGGCCAGGAGTTCGTTAATCGAAAGGATCCTCCCGCTGTTGTTGGTTCTGCTGTCTGTTGGTGACGATGGGGATGGTATGGGTGTCGTCTTCGTCATCATCTGCGACCTCTATGGTACACACATGTAGTGCAAAGCGGAACATACTGCCCTTAGAAGTCGCAGTCTATGGTTGGGGGGTGCGTGCTATGCTTGGTTCTGTTCTGCCTTTTGGTTTAACCACTGCATGTGTCACAGTCGCTCGGGAGGACCTCTTCCCACCGTAAGCAAGCAATGGTCTTGGCTCTCTCCTAACCGCTCGATGGTGAATAGACAAAAAGCCATGCTTCAGACTGGATCCAATAACATATCCGATATTCTGGGCAAAAATGTGGTATTTCGGTGCCTTCCACTTCACCGCGACAAGGGTCCAGCAATCCTCTCGCCCTTGTCACCTGGCCAACGCTTCGTGAGCAGATGCAAATGGAAGGGCAATACCGCGGTAGCGTGGCCTTGACATGCCGAGATTTGAAACCAGGACAACATGCGCGTGTATTCTCTCGACGCAATCATCACCCTCACGGACAGAACTGATGAAGAGGCTCTGGACCACACCGGCAACATAGTGCAACCTAATCGCAGCGGCGTCGGGTTGCATCACCCGTCCTTCAGAACCTTACCTGTCCCTAATCGCTCATCCCATTGGCTCGTACATACCACACGCCACCACGGCCTGCAGGTGCATGTATACCGTACGGGTAGTCTTCACCTACATAACGTGCTTTTGGGGAGGGGAAGCATCCAACCAATGCAGCCCTTGGTTCAACCTACGCCTGATTCCAATCCACGATCACACCTTCGATTCCGAACGCGTCCTGTCCTGGCCCATATTGTCCCGAAACCACGCCACTGCTGCTGCTGCTGCGGTGCTTCCCTAGGAACACACGACACAACAAGCAGCGGGCGTGGCTGCCTTGATCGTAGGCGCCATCTGAAAATAGAGACTGTCAAGAGGGGTGCGGGAAAACACACGAAGGGGGGGGAGGGGGGGGTACCCGTGGTACATCTCGAAGGCTGAAAAACGGCACAACAACAACCTAACTCTGAACTGCAGCGACACTCCGCGAGAGCTGGGCGCACTACATACACGCCGGCGCGGCCAAGCGCATCGACAGACAGGGGTGGCACATCCCTCGCCGACTGCCTACCGCAACTCGGGACGTTGCGGGAGCGTCTGCAGAGCGCGCGTGCACGGCGAGAGAGCCCAGACTCGGGTTCTTCAGCAGCAACAGCAACAGCAGCGGAAGAAATTAAAGATGAACCAGCAGGGAGACGTCTCCCCGTCTGCAGACACCACGCCTTCTCTCGGGTCCCAGTACTCGTACAGCGAGCAAAACCCGCTGACCTCGGACGACCCTTCGGTCTACTACACGGACGCCGGGGAGCCGAAGAAGCCGCAAGCGGTCGCTCTTCACGGTTGGCAGAGGACCGTTGGCGTCGATGATGACTTTGATGCTACCATACCCGTGTGCCTCGGCGCACCGGGGACTGGGCTTGCCACAGCTAAGGTGCCCGCGAACGGGGGCGCAATGCTCGGGCCCAGCATGGGCAGAGGGAAGCCACTTCGCCCGCAGCAACAGCAGCAGCAGCAGCAGCAGCAGCAGCAGCAGCAGGAGAACTCAGCCGCGGCGGGGCAGCCGACGTCAGCGCCGGGCCTGGGCCTGGGCGCCGTGGTGGACCTCGGTAACGTGAAGGTTACCAAGGAGGACAAGAGAGAAGCTAAATCGCTGAGGGTGCAGCCGGCGGCGGAAGGCGCGGCGCCGTTGCCCTACCCCCGCGTAGCCGACGTTGTCTCGGAGACCGACTCCTCCTCTTCCTCCTCCGCGGGGACGGACGACGACGACCCTACCGGCCGACAAAAGGGACGGCAGGAGAGTCAGTTCGAGACGAGCTCGGCTGCTTCCTCGGACATGAGCTTCTTGGTCAACACCGCCTCCGGGGCTTTCTTCGGTGGCAGGCAGACCTTCGGGCGAGCCATAGAGCCGCGGATTCCGGCCACGGTCGGCGAGGAGCGCCTTCACAACAGCCTCGCGCAGTACATGGGGAGCCGCCGAACCCTCGCGTCCAGGGGCGGCGCAATGTCCACCGTGGGTGAGAGTCACACATCTATCACTGCTGCTACCGCTGACGGAACCGCCACAGGAGGAGCGGACAGATTGGTCGGCGAGGTGGCGGCGGCGGTCGGTACCAGCAGCGCGAACACCACGGCCTTGTCCCTCAGCGGCGGCAGCGGCAGCACGATGAACACGGGCGACAGCCAGGAGAGCGCCAAGGGCGTGGCCACCGCCGCCGCCGCCGCTCCGGAAGAACTTGATCGTAGGAGTAAATTTCGTCGCGGGAGCAAAGGCGGCAGCAGCGGCGGAAGAGAGGAAGAAACCAAAGGAGGTTCCGCTACTGGAAGAGGTGGTCCCTCGGAACGAATAGCCAAGCGGTCCAGCTTCGGCGACGAGGATGACGAGCCCGTGGAGACCGGGGAGAGAGCGATACATTGCAGCTGCCTGCGAAGAACCTGGCCTTGGGGGAAGGTGAGAAGTACCTTGTGCCATTTCATCATTTCAGGCCAAACCCATGGCTTTTTTGTTCTCGTGTGCTGGCCCTTACGTGCAGCAGGTTTGAAAAATGATTCTCTCGGAAAGATTGTTGTCACATCGCGCACGTCGGAAAGTTTAGTGGGAGATGTGCGTGGTACCTACCGCTCCGCCCCACCACCTTACTCTTAGAGCGATATTAATTGCAGCTTTCACCCCATGGACTCAAACAAGCGTCAGTGCCTTGGAAGAAAGGGTGTTGAACTGCTGACCGCTGTACTCACGCACGGAACAAAAACATCCGATCAACCAGGGCCGTGGGCTACAGCAGTACTATTCCAAGGACTATTAGCTGCCGTCGATGTATTTGCGTACCGTCGCGTGTGTGTTCAAGTGTGGCAACGGCAACGGTGCAGCTGAATTATGTGGGCCCCCGCTTCTGTCTATCTCTGCTTCTGCAGTTAATGTGCGATGCGTGATGACTTCCATTGTGACATGTCCTATGCATATCCGTGTAATAGCTGCGACACAAAGCGCTAACGACGAAGTCGTGACGCAAGTGGCATGACTGCTGCTGCGCCCCATCAGACGGAGTTCTTGTAATCGTGCAGCACACGACTGCTACAAGGATGCATACGTCGACTGGTTTGCTACTACTGGATGTACTTGTCGAGCGAAACGCTTCTCTCATTTGCTTCCTTATCATAACATCATATGCATAACCGTACCATTTACCAAGAGACTAGATTTACACTTCCGCCCGGATTCTAGTATGAGTCCGGAGCTAAATAGCGAAGGTTTTACGGCTGCTCATTGCTTCGATGCCTCTGTGACAAGCAGGCTGGTTACGAAGCTTGTTTTGTTTTTCGTTTTGGTTTGTAAAGAACACGATTATTGTCATGTTCCACGGTATGTCCCTAACCTGGTCGGGCGGGGTACAAAAATCAACTGATGGGACAAGTAGAGTAACTGTCAAACGCATTGTAATTGTTGTACTTGTGTCTCGATATAATGTTCAATTTTTATTTTTGGGGGAAGACAAACAAACCGCACGTACCCATCTCTCTCTTGGTAACACAACTGCGGCCTTTTGTAAGGATTTCGTGTGAAAGTCAAGTGCCCGCAAAACAAGTGTGTGTACGCGTTCGTTCCAGTTCGTGAAAATATGCGAATGCGGTTGCTCAGCGCATGTATGTTTCGGAAGTTGCCCCGCCCCGGTAGGAAGTCGTGTGGTGACCCACGCGTGGTTGGTTACCTCAATCCTGGCGCTCTTGTTTGGCGTGTGTCAAGACTCTCGTACACGGAAAAAGTTTTCCTACAAGTAAGCAGATGAAGCCCTTCTTCAAGGTCGGTGCTCTTCCCTCTGCTCGTGGGTGTTTTCCGTAACCGTATGTGGATACCCGGTGGCCGCAAGCGGGTTATAATGCGAGACCCGGGAGGGCGCTTGAGGGTTCTGTCTCTCTCCCCTTGTTCCAACATTGGTTCATACATGTGTGTCAGTACATATCAATGTTTTTATATGTGTGTCAGTAAATGACTACCACGCTCCGCGAGAACGTTCACCACGGGTAGTTCGTTTGTTTTAGCTTGCTCGGGCCCACGGCGGCACAGCTGATGGTTGATTGTGGTTCGTCCTTGACGGTGATGCGGCTCTAGTGCTACGCACTCACCGCCTTGAGCAAGGTGTCCCGGAGAAACAGCTTCTTGAAAGATGCCCTTCGTAAAGAGCCCTTCGTGAGAAAGAAGAACTGCTGTAGGCTGGGAAAACAAAAATGGAAACCCGTATCATATCGTTGTCGTTCAGCTCCCGGTGAAAGCCGTAGTGTTCTTCCGGCAAGCAAGTCCCGTTGATGTCTTGTAGACGTTACACCATAACCCGGTCGGTTACAACACCTACAATCGAGACGGTTGAATCTGCGTGTCCAGGCTTGCCGTTGTTGTATGCTTCGTCGGTTGCATTGTAAACAGCTCGAGCTGTCATACCCCCGCCCGGCTTTGATTCTCTTGCACCTCCGCACCCAGCACTTGGTGAAGTGGAAACGCTCACTCCTTTTTGCCATGCCCCTGCATGTGGGGTATACCTTTCTTCGACCTTTTGCGCACCCACACGAACACACACCTTCTTTCGTCCTTGCGCGTCCGCTCGCCTGGCGCAGATATTTTCGGGTGTGGTGACGTTAGGTGGCGTGGTGGTTTTGGTGGTTTTGGTGGCCACGGCGGGAGACTCATCGGGTAGCGGCAGGCGCTTGTTTTCGCCGCAGCTGCTGTCGTCAAGCGGTGGCGGGGCCCCCCCTTCTCATTGGCCGGCGAGGGGTCGGCCTCCTGTCGGCGCCGGCGGTAACGACATGAAGGTCTTGCGCTATTCTCACTCGAGGCGGAGACTTTCGGCGTCAAGAGCCGATCTCGCTGGAGGTGGGAGTGCCGCTCGCCTTCGAGAAGTACGTCCGATGAATTTCGACTACAGTACCCAGGCAGCCAGCGGCTGTGGAGATGCTACGGCTAGTGGTGATGTTGCGGGTGCTGGTGTCGGGGGTAGTGGCTCCGAGCCGCCAGGGGGGGGCGGGGATTGGGCAGGCGGGATGGATAGCAGAGGGCGGGGACCACCAAGAGGGAGGGATGGTCGGTTGCGGGGGAGAAGAAAAACGCCGGAGCCGGAACGACGAAAGGAGGAGGACGCCCGTGCGACCAGCAGCGGGAGTACAGAAGAAGGTGCCACCACCTAACGAAACTTGTTGCGCATCCCTACTCGACGCTTGGTTGATGAGTGGGGAAAACGAACAGGGAGTGGCTGCTACTGGGATCTAGTGTGGTAAGGTTTAAAGCTCTCTAGTGTGGATGTTGTTCAAGCTGTTGTTTGGCGTGAGAACCAAGTCCCCCCTTTTAACTACTGAAGTGGTGGAGCGTACTATATTTGGGAGATGAGAGAGGCGAAAAAAAATGGGCGGCTGCGTCGCTTGGGTATTTCGCGTTGTCGGTCGACACGTTCTACCGTCAATTTTCAGAACATTTTTTTTTCGCCCCACAAGCTGAGCGGCAGCCACCACAGAGCTGCTATGTGATGCGTTGTTCTGGAATTGATAGCGTTTGATGAGCATTTCTTTAATATCTTCCAACCTGAAGGACCACTTCTTGTTCAGGCGGCTGGTGTACTGTGCGGTGTAATCATTAAACGCGCCGGGGGGCGCCACCAAGCAAGGTTGCCGAGACCGGCCTATCTTTCAATCTTGTAAGGAATTTTTAAGCCCCCCGTTGGGCTGTGCGATCCCCTCGACGCCTGGGTCGAGGTTGTTTCTGTTACGAACTTGTGTTTGTTTCTCTTCCGTGTTAGTTGTGATGATCGCATGTAGCAGAAACCGTCTGCGGTGGCATCACACGAGGTAGAAGCTGCTGCTGCTGCTGCTGCGGCTGTCTGTTGAAGACTGCTTCTTGTCTCGGGTCCTTTGTCGAATCATCTCCTCTACAGCAGTAGCTGTTCTATTTCGCAATGCAGCAGTGTACGGCAGGAGAGACGTGAAAAACACCCCTCTTGTACATTTTTTTTTTTTTTAACGTGGAAGTGGGCAAGAAAATGCCGGCGCCAAGCTTGTGGCTGACGTGCGGAGGAGCGTGTGGACTGTTCACGGTGTGATTTACTCGGTACACATAAAATTATGGCGTACCTACAGTATTCTTTTTTTTCGCAGGGCAGACGAAACAGGGCGGTTTTGAATCAGGACATGTGCTTTTTTTGTGTCACCGTTAGTGCACCACGCTGATGCAATTTTTCTGTGGTGGCACCTTTCCGTAGATGTAAGCCTGCCTCCGTTTGTGTGGGGTGGGGCTAGACTTGCTTTCAGAAAACGCGCCCATGTGCGTGCACTCGGTGTACTTTTGTTTCTTTCGCTGTTGGGATTGTGTTGGCTGTCGTTTTTGGGCCTCGAGTCGTCAGTATGCCTCGATGTACTTGTTGTGAACGAGGTGGAAGACGGTGTTCAAATCACTCTCCCAGGATCTTGCCCGAAGTTGAAATCGGTGGCCGCCGGCATACCTGTTCTTTCCTATCCTACCGAAAATGCCACAATAGGGTACGGAGTGAAGCGGCCGGCCACGGCCACAAGCCGTGATCCAGCATCAGTCGCAATGAGCCTCCAGCATCTGTAGCCGTGCACAGCAGCACCAGTGACTTGAGAGTAAATCCCCCCAACACAGCGAAGATAGAGTCTCCCACTGTACAGCGAATCGGGGGTTAGGATAAGGATGAAAGGTTAGTCTTGTTAGCAGTAGAGTTCCTAAAGGGGAAATGCATTGAGCCACTAAGAGCCGGCGTGCTGGCCGCGCGATGCAGGGTCGTGTCGAAGAATCCCGAGCTTTTTCCCAAAGAGGGTGGCACGAAAAAGACAGGGCGGGCGGGAATTATTTTTTATGTTGGTGGGCGGGAATCGGATCGCCACAAGGCGGTACACATGATGAAAATGTGGCCAAAGGAGGGCACTCAGAAGGAGGAGCTTGTGGTGGAATGGTTGCAAGGGGTACCCTGTTCTGCCGGATAAGGGAACGTGACGGATATTGTGCCCCTCTTTGCCTGCTACACCTTAATTCCGTGCTAGCCGAAGCTACTGCTACCTGTGTCATGTATATATTTTTTGCAAATAGTTGATTGTCCTTGCCTGTTGTGCCAGTAGGGGAGAGGACAGAGGTATTGAATGGAGGTCTGAACGTTTTTAATGTGAAGACAGCAGGACAACCATAGCAATTGGGATGGACACCGAGCTCCGACCATCGTACATATGCAGAAAGTACGTTTGCACGTCTACGTTGGTGAGAGGTGCTGGTGTCTGTATCGTACTGTTCATGTTTTTGCTGTTTTTCTTCGCGTTTCTGCTGCTCCTGCAGGGGAGGTTTTCAGGAAGTATGATAACCACGATGACGCGGCTGCTGCCGCTTCGTCTGCTGTACGCAATCACTAGTGCTCGCACGATAATCAAGCTGTGCGCTATTGTATGTGTGCATACATGTAGCGGTGTTTTTTTTTCTTGATGAGACAACAATGACCGGGTCGTTTCGAGTTATTGATTTGTTTTTGACTTTCTGAAGCCCCTTTCAATTCAGTTTATTTTACGGCTTAAACAAGTCGTGCGTCGCGCCGATGACGGTGGTGATGCCTATGCCTCACGTTAACAGTGCCCACCACTGCAACCTCCCAGCGGCATGCATCAAGTCCCCGCAACGATCATTGGTACACCTCTCCCGGGGCAAAATGGTGTCGCACCAAGTCGTAGTCGTGCACATAGGCCGACGCCGCAAGCAGTGAGTGGAAGCTCCGCGTTTGTTTGTCCTCGGCCTGCTGGGTGATGTTGCAACTACTGTGATGATTGCTTCACAGAGAGTCGCATCCCGCCGTGGTATCAGCGGCCCCCCTCGTCATTGACCATCATCTGGCGCGAGTTGTTACATGCACAAGTTTTAAGTGTGATTTATGTACATCCTTTCCCGCGGATTGTGACCATTTTCTTGGGGACCGCCCTCGCTAGAAACCACAGTAAAGGTTTTGAATACTTACATACGTGGAAATGTAACAGGGAGGGAGGGGTACGTAGACCTCATCCCTAATCCTTACCCAACCTCCCCCGATTGCATGATTCATGCAACATGTTTACATGACAAAAAAAAACCTGCGAACGGCCAATACACTAGTCTGTTTTGGCCAGGCACGCCGGGAGGTTCTATAAGGGCCAGCCGGAGCTAGCTCCCCCTTGGGGCATGTGTACTCAAAACGAATGAACCGAGGGCTACTTGTTTTATTACGCCCTTTTAGCTTGTGAGGAAAAAGCAAGGCGGGCTTCAGCGCCTAGCCGGGGATACCCCCTGCCAGCCAGTAAGTGCGCTTTTCCACAGAGGAAGCGTGGCGAGGGGCGGAGGAGCTACCTCACTGATCCTGGCGGTGGAGGGAGACACGCTACTTACCTTCCCCGCACTACTACTGTTCGTGCTTCTGATGGTCAACCATCTGGGCCACGATGTTTCGCACAGCAAAACATGATGCTTCATCGCTTGGGAGGCACCTTGCTCGAATTTACCGAAACTTATGCACATCCTGGATCTAACAACAGACCAGATGAGAAGGTGGCGGGTAGGGGCTGGTTGTGGTTCCCTTTCCATTGGTTGGCACCGTGAGCCGCTGTCACAGCACTTCGGTAAATCGATCCCCAAAATCACCCGGCCCCCAACCCCTTACCCCCGATGCCATTCCCTTCTACTCGCCCAGGTACCCACCCAGGTTGCCCCAGCAACAAATAATGCTAACAGCAAATAACGCTTGACAAATAATGCGAAATGAAGGGGTCATCTACAAGTTATTGAAGAAAAGGTGTCGCAAATCGTAAGCAGAACCACGGGGCCTCCCTTTCGCCGTGAACACACCACGCAGGAGGAACACTTTTGCTTCAAAAAACAACCTGCACAACACGCACGCATGCGGCCATGCCCATGGTGGAATAATGGCACTCGCCACGAGAACAGCAAACAAAACAAAGGATGAGGCCCGGGGAGAAACTCGTCGTTTCCTCTCCAAGAGCAGTCATCATGCCATACAGAATCACAATCAACCAAGGGTTAATAATCGCGCTACGTATATTGCGCGAGACGTCCACAGGAAGCGAGTACACCACAAACACACATAACACACGGGTGCGTGCACGCGGCACACGCATGTGCATGCACCGCTAAGGGCGAGAAAAAAAAACTGCACTATTTCCATGACACCCATTCCCCCCCTCCTTCCCAGGTTATCCCCGCTCCCCTATCCCTCCCCTGGCCCAGGGTACCCCCCCACCCCCCC
>CACKRE030000548.1:337354-360433 GCA_902602495.3 Ectocarpus sp. CCAP 1310/34 | reverse complement strand
CCCCCCCCACAATCTGACCCACGTTCTTTCCTTTCCGCGCTTCTCGCCTCTCATTCAATCAGTACATTTCGAACTCGATGTGGGGATCCAGGACCTCAAAGAGGAGATAACAACCCCGCATATTCACTACAACCACTTCACACCCTAAAGGCAAAGCATCTATCTGTACAACCCAACAAGATTTCCGGAGTGCTCTGTACCACCGGTGTTGCAAACCAACAAATGTTAGAGCCGTCGCAACCACCACTGACAGCAACCAAAAAAGAAGCTCGTGTGGAACCCGGTGTTGCACCATCCTCGTGTGGGTTAGCTTAGAACGCGGGTATCTCAGTATTTAACCACCGCAGTCCTCTGACGCCTGCTAAGTACACACGTCACCATCTTGCCACACGTTTGATGGCGCGTGACCACCACCTCTCTACCACCATCGACACCACTGCTCTTGGGTACTCATCCTTGGTGCAACCCTCGTCTTAGTAGCAAGCGTCGACATCCCCCCCCCGGCGTGTATACCGGATATGTGGCGGGCACAGAGGGGGCTAGTGGAGGCATAGTTTTGTCGAGGCAGCCTGATGAATTTCTATACTTGCTGACGAAAGCCTTCCAGCTTAGAAGTGCGGTCTTGCGCCAGGAAGGAAGGTACCGAGTCTGCTTCATCGTCAGAGGATGTTCCTACCGCCGGTTTCTCCCGAAGGCGCCTTGTGATCCTCCGCATTCGGCTTGGCCTCGTACACACACTCCACAACACCGTGTCGGAACTGTCGGGATGAAGCGTCAAAACATGGCAAACAGGGCCCAGCCGGGGGGGGGGGAAACTCATCATTTTGCATGGCCGCACCAGACAGGCCATGGAAATTGCGTCCCTCAAGAGCGAGCACTTGACTCTCACTCGACCAGGGTCGCGAAGCGCCGGTCGCGATTTTCCAAGAGGTACTGGGCGAGTCCCATGAAGGGTGAGATGCATTCTTGGTAAAGAAGCGCTGGTGAGGACGGCTTCAGCACGTTGCTCGTATTCTCTTGCATGCAAAATGACAGGCTCGAAATTTGTGTTCGAGTGTTGCCAATTCAGAGACAGCAATGGGCGCACTACAACGAAGAGTACCTGGGTGGCGAGGGGGGGTCCGTGGTTGATTGCGGTGACGGAGTGCTTTGAGTTTGTGTTCTCACCTGCTTGTACCTCATGCGTCAACAGGATGTTGAGGACAACGTTGTACAAAGAGTACGACCCCCCTCTCCCCCACCATCAACCTATGCTCTCTCTGCCGCATACACTCCTTAGCAAGGTCCCGCGCCATTTGTCTTCTTCGGTTCTTGCCTTTGTGCTCTCGCCCTTGAAGCCGAGGTACGTGATGACGGTCGAGTCGGCCCCAAAATTGGAAGGAACGAAGAGCGTGATGTCGCTCACGTTCTGCATCTTAGAAAGCTTGGTCGGGTAGTCGACCTGAAATACGTCAGTCGCATCCGGGCACGGAAGCGCGCCGCGGGGTACTTGAGTGTGCAGTGCTTCGTTTTTCACCAACATCGACAGCCCTGATGGGCTGGCCAATGGAAATAGGTCAGTCTTTGTGCGATGAAACAACAACTTCTGCGAGATTAACCGACGGGACCGTGTGTATGTATGCATGCATGTTTCAAGGAACGTTGGGGCAACCTTCAGGGTTGGTTGTGCGAACGTCTGACTCAGCGGCTCTCAAACAGAAACTTCGCTACTTCCACGTGCATACATCCACACTATCGAGCAAGACCATAACCTGGAGAAAGGAAAAAGGAAGGCCAGAGCTCTGAGGTAGTCACGAGGACTCAGCAAAGGCGGAATTCTGATGCAAGACAAGAAAAAAAAGAAACTTACCTCCACACCTCCGCTATCTCGGACCATCTCCAGAGTCTGTACAGCAGGTAGATCTTGCGCCAGGCTGAAATCAATGTCATCTCGATTTACAAACCTGGTTCGATAGAACGAATGGGTGCAACAAAAGGGCGGCACTAAAATAAAAATGACGCACACAAGATAACATGGTCTGTATGAAAGTCTCGACTGCAGGGCTTGTTGAACGTGCGAAGACAGAAGCACCAGCTTAAAAGGTGGAAATTCTCAAGTACATCCCTCACGTGTTCTCCATTCTGGCATGCAGTTAATTCGCTGTCAGAAGCACTGTCGAAAATGGCAGCACTCTGTTGTACGCTTTTCCTGGATCCTTCATCGCTAGAACTCTCAACTGCCCCGCAAACGTAGTTCGCTTAGTGAGACTAACGGCAGTACGACTGACCACCCTAGGCTGGACCAACCGGTTCTCAGCGTGTCGCCCAAATGGGTCGGCTCTACGTTGCCATATGGGGCGAGGAAGGGGCTCAACATGTCAGTTCCCCCCGCCTGCGCGCCCACGCCCACGCCTCCTCACTCTCACCCTCTGAAGCAACACGGCGTCGGGGACACTCACTCACACTTTCATCGCCGAAGGTGCGGACCCCTCACCCCCGCCTGTGACGCTAATGGCTCGAATCTTCACCACCTGCGGAAGCGGAACATATAATAGCAAACCAACAATCAAACGCGAGCGCGAGAATCTCTTAAACATCACGAAAGGATTCAACTTGCAAGGGGGGTACGCACAGGTGGCGGTGCTACACGCATACGACACCCTACACGAAAAGAGTTGTAAAATCTACGAACAGATCTGTGCCGGGGATGCACCACTCTCACCTGCAGTGGATCGGCTACACCCACTTTCAGACGCAAACCCGGGTTCGCGTCTCGACGCAAAATCACGGATTACATCGTTGTGCAACTATTCTTCCTCACGACCAAAAAAATCACACAATGATTTCCACATGACATCGAGACACGCTCCAATAGCAGCTACTCTGACCCCCCCCACCTCTCGCCACACAAAGCTTCATAGGGATGCAACGGTCAAGATTATGGCGCAGCATGCATGATTGTGACTCCCATCTCCCTCCCCCGCGAACACCGCCCCACCCCGCACGCGAGTCCACGCACCTGCGTGAAGGGTACGTATAAGATGAGCTCCGGGTCATCTTCCTCGCTCTCGAGGCGCGGCTGCGGATCTCGTCGCTTGTCCCACGGCTTGAGGCAGCTCAGCCCGCTCCCGGGGGGGCTCTCGTTGAGGCATCGGACGCTGTTTCGCGGGCAAACGGCGAGACACGTGTTCAGGGGGAAGAATGCCGCCAAAAATACCGACGAGAGACATGCGAGTGGCATCCTCAACTACTTGTGTGTGCTAGCCTTCGCCATCCGCGAAGGGCTCAAGGAAGAGAAATGAACATTTCCAGCACAAAAAAAACACGGCCCTACTTTTGAACAAACCTCGCACAACATGCACAACAATGGCGACTCCTCAACAGTCCGCTGAAAAATCTACAGGTCGTCTTGCATAGCTGAACATCAACTGCAACGCCCGTCAGAAGTAGGTATCCTCACCGCGTGGTATCGATGAGGCCGAACAAGGACATCCCGTCTGGGTCTTCTGGGTCGTGGCTGTGGTCGTGGCTGTGTCCGTGGCTATGGTCGTGACCGTCCCCCCCTCCCCCCCCACCCGCCTCCTCGTGGTCATGCCGGCAAGAAGCCATGGGATGGCGTGTCCTTACGAATTGCAGCTCCTGCCGTTCAATCTGATTTGAAACGGCACAGCCAAATGGTCAATCCGCACAATCACTAAGAAAGGCGCTGAGAGGGTCAACGAAGACATGTCGTCCTTGCGTTCTTCTTTCTCGTGAGAGTCACGCTGCCCTAGCACGAACGGTTTTAGAAACAGAGGAATTTGTACGCACGCTGTACAGCAAGTGCGCTTTTAGGAAAGGTACCTCTGACTGGTTTGAGTTGGTGGTTTGAGGGGGGCCAACGTGCAAACCTCACGAGCCACCGACGTACAGAAGATCTGGCAGAGCCCTGGCAATAGTCCAAGGGTGGCGGCTTCGTTCGGCAAGATCGAGAAATCGATTGATGCCGGAAACCGTGAAGTTGTATGGTTGGCGTGGGATGTCATGGAAAGCTCGGGCAACTTGCGCTGATGACAGCAGTATTCTTTTCGGTTGCACTTTGCGAAAAGATCGGGCCCAACGAACAGCAGCCGCCGCCGTGGCCTGCGTTGACGGGGCGTCGACACATGGACAAGACCGACACGCGCACAACGTGACTGCTTCCCTGCTTCCTTTGAACACCAGGTCTAGAGCGCCTGTTCCTACCGTAGGTGACGTAATATATCCCACCCCTTGGACCGATTTCCATATGTAGCTCGATTACTCCACAACCAAGAGGATGCATACATCAAACCATCACGTTCTCGGAAAGCTCTCGACGAGATGGTTCTAACGCCGCCATGTTGGGCACCGTCACTCTCTGCCGTGGAGAAATCGAGCTTTGAAAAATCGGTCAAAGGGGAGTGATAACCTCTGTCACCTACGGTACTCATTTCTGCCGTTGCCCCGCTGCACACATCGGTGCTTCTTGAAGAGTAGGAGTCCTCGTATCGTCGCTACAATCGCAACGACGACAGCATTGAAGATTCTGAACATCTGTCTTGCTTCCACGGGAGTTAACATCTATGGAGAAAACTGCCGGTAAAACCGCTAATGCATTTAAATATCTTGCAACGGGAAGCTCGATGGTGAACGTGAGTTTCCCCTCGGTTACGCTCCGTCTGCAATGACTTCACCCCGCCGAGCTGCCGTGACGCTCAAGTCAACGTTGAAGAGCATTAATACTTGACCCTACCATGCCCACTCTAACCTCCCACGCTCAGTTGAACGCCATGTTCTTCCGTAACCTTGTACGCGGACAGCTATCGTAACTGACGACCTCAAGGGAACACCCACGACGTACCCGCCACGGTGTTGTAGTAAGCATCGTGCGTCGCTGTACACTCATTGTGTTTGCTGTACATTGTACAATTGTACACCGACGACGTACCCGCCGCGGTGGTGTAGTCAGCATCGTGCGACGTTGTAACATGTGTTTGCTGTACATAGTGTACCAGAGCAGCAGGGTTCAACCTCACGAGGTAGGCACGAGGAACGAGACATACTTATCTATTTTCCGTACGTATGCAGTCATGCCGCCGTCACTCCGCCGTTCGTCACCGTTTGGTTCGGTCGGGGAGGGTTTCGTTACGGTCTAGCCTCTCGGGGCGGCCTTGGAGAGCTGGCCTTGGGCCGCCTCCGTCGATCGCGCCGCACGTCGCCGCGGACGACACCCGTGTTGGCTGTATGTGGCACGTAGAGTATCATCCTTCAGCGTGGCAAACGAAAAAAATGGACTCCAACAACACTCACCTATACTTTTTCTCCACCAACGGTACAGCAATTCTCGTGAGCGCAAGAGAGAGAGAGAGACAGGGAGATCCCGGAAGCAAGCGGATTGCTCGTGGGTGCGAAGTGTGGAGTACGGAGTGCGGAGCATCCACAGAGACCCGCAGATGGTATATACGTATTGCACCAAACGTTAGTCGTAGTCCCCCCACCCGCTCCCCGCCCCCCGAACGCCTCTGGAAGGCGATTTTGTGGACGTCCGTCCGACCGTGGATCACAGGGACCGGACCGGACTTGTTGCGATAATGGTGAGTGCGCGGAAGGTGTTGCACGGAGCTCATGGTTGGCCCATTCCTACCGGTAGTGGTGTAGGCAAACTTTGATGGTGAAACTTTGATTTGAGGTCCAGAGAAACCACCCAAAACGTTGACTCCAAGGGTGAACCCAGACACATCGACGACGGACGCTGGAGAGAGGGGCAAAGGGCAAGGGGCAACGCATGGTGTGCGAGAGAGAAGGGGCAGTGTTGTTGTTGTGGGTCGTCGAGGGTTGGCATGCACCCACGTGCTGTGTCGTCCGTCTCCCCTAGTGCTTGTTTTCAGCGATCCGTCGGTGTGGTGTGCTTGGTGTCTTCCGCCCCATTTCCGGCCTTACAAACACCCATCCATCTGCCAGTAGGAAAGGCGCACAGCAGCGCAGAAGCTCTCTCTGCTCGACATAGTCAAGATAGCTATGGAAGTTGAGGGACCCCTTCGCGGAGTTGGAACGAAGGGTGGACCTCCTGTAGTGTCTGTGTCTAGTTGTGTGACCCAAGTTCGCTGCGGGTGACAGACGTTTACCCTTGCTTGCATATCGCCCCATATTTTGATTCTGCCTCCACTCCGACACGGCGATTGCGTATTAGGTAATGAACCACTTGTGCACTTCTGTGATGCACCACCGTCAACAAGGCAGTACCTAGCCGCGTATCTGTTTCATGTACTGAGGGGAGTCGCTGTTTGGTTGCTCCTTCGGGATCAAGTTAGGCTCTACGATGTATTGTGGAGGACGTGACTTGGCATATGTACCTCGCCGCGCCGTGTAGCACCCCTCTCTCCGTAAAACGTACTGCTGCGAAGAAGGCCATGCATAGCCTCGCGGGACAGTCCGACCAAGCGTCCTTGCCCATGCGGTGATGTCACAGTCGTCTGCAGAACAGTGTGCCACGGCGTCATTCGTGATGCAGACGGAGAATGTCAAGGTCGATGGGCTCAATGTATGTTCTGGCCATGTTCCTTGACAACCCGGTGATGTGTATTTATGTGGGCGATTGCTACAGGTGTCGCTTAAGCTCCAGAAGCGGCTTGCCGCATCCGTACTCAAGTGCGGAAAGGGCAAGATCTGGCTCGACCCCAACGAGGTGAACGAGATCTCCCTCGCCAACTCTCGCCAGAACATCCGGAAGGTGAGAGAATATCACCAGGCTTTTTTCAGCACAGGGCCCTCGGCTGCTGTGCAGCAGCAGCAGGGTAGACAGGCAGGGACAGGCAGGGGGCCCTGTAAAAGTGTACGAAAGATAGTTTTGCCAATAAGCGAGGAGGTTGGTTGCAGCTGTGTTGTTGCTGCAATACAATTTAGACAGGTAGTTTTGTGCTTGATTGGACCCGATCGGTCGAAGGTTTTAGGTAACGCTGTTCAACCTTCTCGCAAAAGCAGGGGAAGACCTCTGTAAAAAGCAACGCATAGCATACCTCAATTTGCGGTGCGTTTTCCCGCGACGTTTCTGGGACTGTTCCATGTGTCCGTTATTCCATCTTGGCGCAGACAGCAGTGAATCGTGTTCATTCAATACAAACGCTTGGAGCCGTCCACCCACACGGAAATTTGTTCCCCAATCCAGGACTTACGGCGCATGGGTGCGCGCGACGTCCATTTGAAATGGGCTTTTTTGGTCTCGAGCCTCTGTAGTTCTGTACCCCCTGAGTCGCCAATAGGTCCACACTCCTGAGTGTCCCATCACTGTTGTGCATCTCCCGGCCTTGACCAAGAGTGTCATGACGTTGTGTTGCCTACCGAGTTGGTCGAACGTTTCCCCCCTCCCCTTTTCATACGCCCCTGCCGCGCGCGCAGTTGGTGAAGGATGGACTGGTGATCCGGTTGCCGCAGGTTGTGCACTCCCGCGCCCGAGTCAACTTGCGTCACGAGGCCAAGAAGTGAGTGGATTTGTCTCAGAGTCTCGTTTCGTGAACATTTCTCGTGATCTTTGTATCGGTTGAAGCCGCGCCGCAACCTTTGGCGACTTGGGCTCCTTGCGCAGACGTGGTGGCAAAAGGATCCCAGCGCCGACATGAAGCTTTAATTCGCGATGTAATGAGGGTAGGCAGGTTTCCTCGGTTGATGTATGGGAAAGGAGAAAGGGTGCAGAGAACCATAGTGAGGCCGGTGATGCAACAAGTGGTCCGCCCGCTCATGCCAGCAATGGGAATCGGGAAGATCGGGTGGCCAGCCGCCCCGTTGTAGTTGGCTTTGATACAAGGGCGCTCTGACAAAATTTTCGGCAATGCCTCCGTCGAGAGAAAATTCGAAGGTCTCCGCACCTTGTCCGCAACCCACTTGGCACATCATCGGATTACGATCGTGTGCCTTCAGGCTGAAAACAGGCGTCGAACAGTTTAGGCTGAAGTGGTCTCGCAGCGCTCGGTTCTTATCCGTTTCACAGGAGATAACTCCTTCTCAAGTAGCGAAAGTATGCCGATTGCAGCGATCGGAACTCTCTACGAGAACATGACCGCTGCATCCTCAGTGAAACCGCTCGTGCCAAGCATTCGTGGGGGCAAGTTGCAGCTCCGTGAGTGTCGCGGCGTGTGCGACGAGCTGAACTGCTCAATGATGCCGGTGGTGTTTTGCGGTAGCAACGAGAATCGCTGTGGACCTACTAAGGTAGTGACAAGTCTTTTCCGTTATGGGTTGGCGAAAATCCCTCGTGATACGCCGGCCAGTCGGCGGCGTTTCGTCGCGGAAGGTACTTGTCACCAATCATTAACTCTGATGGGTGTGAGCTGTCTACGAGAATGCGGTGGTTGATTCAAGGCACTTTTGAGGTCGGTTGAAGAAACACGTTCACCCCTCCCGGTATGCTTGTGTAACGCAACGCCCTCGTGGCTTCCTCTCATCTCGAAGTTCGACTCGTTACAACAGCAGTTTCGGGGGGCTTCACGCCTGGGAGGCCCTACATGTCCTGCTCACCTATTAACCCCACACACACCGTTGTACCCCGTGAATGTGATGTCGAAATCGTCGTGTGAGCGCAGGAAGGGCAGGCACACCGGCCCCGGTAAGCGTAGGGGTACCGCCAACGCCCGGCTCCCCTTCAAGCTGATCTGGCAGCGCCGCATGCGTATCCTCCGCCGTATGCTCCGCAAGTACCGCGAGGCGAAGAAGATCGACAAGCACCTCTACCACGAGCTGTGAGTGCCGCCATGAAGTGGCGCTCAGCCTTTCCGCGGGCTTTGACTTTTCTGCCTGCAGAACCAAAGCAAGTTCCAACAATATTACGTGCACGTGTCGACGTAGCTCGAAGCTTCAACGACGTGCGTGCACGTGCTTTGGAAAGCCGTTGCCAAGACGTGAGAAGTCGTGGCAAGAATGGCGGGAACGTTCCTAGAGGGCGTCCTCCTCGCCGTGAATCGGGCGCTTTCAGTTTTCCCAGGTGGTTATCGACTTGTGGTTATCCTTGTGTGTCATGGGGTTCGCTCTGGGTGCGGTAATACGTTGTACCGAGTAACTTTTCTCACTTCCCGCTCGAGTTTTGTGTGTTTCGTGACTTTTGCCCTGCGACAATGTTGTGCCGTTACGACAGCTACCTGGGATGCAAGGGTAACCAGTTCAAGAACAAGCGTGTTCTGATGGAGGCGATCCACAAGAAGAAGGGCGAGACCGCACGTATCAAGGCGCTCAAGGAGCAGGCAGAGGCGCGCAAGCTCAAGGCGAAGCAGAAGAACGAGCGCAAGGAGGACCGCAAGAAGGCGGCCGCCGAGGCTCGCGCTGCGGAAGTCTCCGCCTAACTCTAGCGTCTAGTCGTCGACGACAACGGCAGAAGCAGCAGCAATGTCGATGACCCTTGACGGCAGAAGCCTTAGCTTGCACACGATCGATGAGGAGGATACTGCTTTGCTGCTCTGTTGTTCGCTCGGTGTCCTTCCTTTGACGGCACTTGGTGCTGGCGCTAGTAGCGAGTGGATGACGGGGGGTGAGACTGGAGGGACGGGGATTGCTGAACCTGCACCCTCGTGTTTTTCTCGGAGATGTGGCTTGTTTTGTCTGCCTCGAGGTCGAGCTGCAACGATGGTCCCATCCTAAAAATATCAATGAAAACAAATATGATCGCGACATGCCGTGCTTTCTCGAAACGCAAAGCGCTCGTGGCGCTTTGCGAAAGTGCTGGGCGCATAACCTGCTGGCGCATAACCTGGCCACACGGCACGATTTTGTCGTGAACGGTCAGTACCACGTTGTCATCGAGCATGTATACGATGCCGAGATTCGCTCCGAGCAAGGCAACACGAGATTTGGAGCTGCAACATATGTGATTCATGTGCATCAAGCGAAGACACTGGGCACTCGGTTGGATAGGTCGAACACGAAGGAACACTGCTGTTGTGCGTCGCTATTTCCCGATTTTTTTATTGGTGTCGCCGAACCGGGAACGGGCAACCTCTGATGTCTTTACCTCACGACGTCAGGAGTTTGTGCATGTGATAGTGATGCGTCCTGCGTTCCATTCACGTGTGTATGTTGTGTTAGGAGTCACCTGCAGCCTATCCGGCAGGCGATCGTCCCATTCATCATTCAACGAGCGCAGTGTTGAGCAACGTTCATCAGTATTTACAATCCGTTGGTGGTTCTACCTTTCAACACCACGGGGGCCGCACACACAAACCCCAAGACACAAAACACCCGATACGTCCCACCGCTTGATACTCAGTAACTCTGGTCAGCCAACACGTGCAATGTATACAACCGCGTAGGCCTTCCTCCTGGAACCCCCTGGCCCTGTTTTTTCCGTGGCTTCTCGAGTCGAGCGTCATTGCCTTAGCCGTATCATCGCTGATTTGAGCGGGCGATATCTTGTGAGAGCGATGGCCGCCAGCGCGACCACTCCGTACAACAAGGGT
Organism: Ectocarpus sp. CCAP 1310/34; assembly: GCA_902602495.3. Classification (NCBI taxonomy): domain Eukaryota; class Phaeophyceae; order Ectocarpales; family Ectocarpaceae; genus Ectocarpus; species Ectocarpus sp. CCAP 1310/34. Next base: position 350,015 of record CACKRE030000548.1, on the reverse strand, counting down.
AGAGAAGCCGTGCACCCGCCTTCGATGAAATTGAACCCCGTCTGAAAGGATCGGGGCATTCAAAAACGGACGGAGGTTTCAAGGCAGGGGCGGTGTGGAATCGGGGTTTCGGAAGGACAGCCATTAAACCCACGCGTAGACCCACTGCTTGATATCACAATCGCGTGTCGTGTATTCAAAGGACTTCGTATGACCTTCAAGCTTCAACGTAAACCATGTCAACCAAAACAGCTCGCAGAAACGTGGAAGAACTTCACAGATGCACAAGTTGACTTGTCTACAAGACCACGGCCAATAAGCTCTTGTGTATCGTTCGTGAACCGCCGTGTCAAAGCAACCAAGGCATCCAGCAACGTTTTGGGCCAAAATACATCGGAGAAATCCAATTTCCAGACCCCTCTAACAACAACCAAACAGCACGTTCGCCCGCGAACGGATTGTGGTTTTCGGGTAACTCAAGCTGACGTTGAAGCAGTGTCAACAAGCAAGCGTTGTCTAGTCCACAAAAGAAACGGACCGCCTACTCAAATCAAGGAAGTGCGCCACGAAGAAAGACCAGGCAGGGGACACGCAGACCCCTAACTTAGTCGATTCTGTACTTCATCCAACATGTTTGCTTCCTTCGAAACCTAGGTAGACTACCGAAAGAATCCACATACCGTGAGGGCCGCGGCGAAATGTAGCCCAAAGGAGAAGCTCATGAGCCCCGCATTTCCTGACCGTGCCACGGCAAAAGCAGTCGCCATGAGGAGCAGGTCTAGAACCACAAACGCCTGCGCGCTCAAAGCTGGCGACGATTGGAAAAAGGGGGGACGTGCTGTGTTCGAAACGAGTGGAATCAATCGCACTCGTTTGCGAAGGGACTGCAACGAAAACCTTTGTATCTGACCAGACCACATCCAGGGTACCCGAACATATGGATGCACACGTTCGGGGTACTAAACAAACTCCAACACGCTCGTGACACAAGTTGCAATTCGCGATTTTCAGACTCGTCTATCAGATCTTTGTGTGAGGGAAATATGCTAGGACAGCGGTCGCTCTCACCAGAAACAATTACGGACGGTACGCGGGGACAGGACGGCGAGAACGCTGCCCCGGGTCCCATGTGCTTTGACAACGCCGTGCCGACCATGATCACAGCGTGAATTAATCCCCACCCCACGCCAGCGGCTGAGAGACAAGAGGAACGACAAGAGGGCGGGGGATAAGGAAGAAGGCATTCCGGCTTTGGGTTAAGCGAGATCACCCATGTGGAAGAAAGAGACGAAGCATACCTCTCTTTCCCCTGAGATTCGAGTTTTGAAAGCAGGATGCCGACAGCACGCCATGAAATAAATGACAGCCCGCCATTTCGAGTAGGAATCGCCGCACGCACGATTATCGATTCAAAGGACCAAGTGAGGGGCGTCGACTCTCTTCGTCTGAATCTCACCTATGGATGAAGACACCCCGTTCAGCCTGAGCAAGCCAAAGGATTCCTCCGGCCGGTCGGGCACGCCGCCCGTCTTCCTTTCCCCTCGACCTTCGCCAACCACGTCGCTGCCCTCTACCCCCAGAGCGCCGCCGTACTGGCAGCTGCTTCCGTGAGAGTTTGAAGCAGGGGCTGCGTGCGCAGCGGCTTCGTTGATCACCGCTTCCGTCTTTACGTAGACCTTTGCGAGCGCGAGGCGCCCGAAGCCGTGCAGGATGACGCTCGTGATCATGGACAGCACCCAGGCGTCCTTTCGGGTGTGTAGGTTGATCGCACGGGTGATTGCCGATGAGTCGTCCAGGGAGAGAGTGAGATGGACGCGTGCATACGTCGGGCACGATTATCAGCGTTGGTGATTAAGAGGGAAACGTTCCTCTCTTGGATGGCACAAGCGGCATGTGCAGGGTAAGTGGGTTGTCCGTGCACAATCTATCGGGGACTCCGCTGGAACGCGATGGACGATGCTTCAACGCTCCAACACACCGTGTGTTTTACAACCGTAGTGACGACCGGACTAAAGTAGATCGTCATACATGTCGATGTGCCAATTTATCATAGCATGTTTGAATGCCTTCCGATCGCGGTGGCAACAAGTTGCTACTGGTCAACTATTGTTAGGTGGCTGCGGTGCAGAACGAATCCTGTGTGTACGCTGCTTCTCTCCTGTCACCTGTGCAGCGGGAACGATGGTCCAGAGCACGGAAGCTGCCGCCATGGACGCCAGCCAGAAAAAGGCGCTGTGTTGGTTGGTACCCAATGCGAAAAAGAAAAAAAAAGGATGGTGAGAAGCAGCGTGAAGTTAGTGTACACATGGCCGGTTTTCATGTAAGTTTGTGGCTTGGTCTTGCGGCGGTGGTTTGTTGTGACATGCGTACGAAGCTCTCAAAACGGTACCAGCACGTGTAGTTCACACTGCAACGCGAGCCCCGACATACCTAAGACCCACACACCCCTTGAACTCAGCGAAGGTTCGGGATCAGCGTGCCGTTCGACCTAGCACATGAACTATAATGGGAGAGAGAAAGACAAGTTACTCGTGATGATGATCACGTCGTACGTGGGATGTCCCGAGATGGCCGTAACAGCTTCAGCAGCACATAATAAAGCCAGTGATTCGTTTAACTGATGATGAGGCTTGGTATTACCGCTGTCGAGCAAATATTTGTGCTGTGAATACGCATACAGTAGCACAGCAGTAGCACAAACAAACCGCGCCATTCGAGTTTCTCCAGACCACGGGATTCGTCTTTTTGTCAGCCGGCATCGGTACACCATACCGCCACAGCCGTGCTTGATATAAGCGCGTCTTTCGTGGCGAGGGAAAACCAGTAGAGCTTACGCGAGATTATTTAAGCTTGATTTTAGAAAGGTGTGCGGGGTTGGGTTGGGGAAAAGGTTTAGGGTGAGGGGCACGAAACCATTGTCTCTGTTCACAAATTAGAGTAGTATCCGCCCGAAGACAGCCCGGGAAAACATGTCGTACCTACCCATGCCAAATCACCTATTTACGACAGGTGTATAGTTGGCGAGCTTTGTCCCACTCGAGACACACCCGCATTTGGAGCTAAGGAATTATCCGGTTGTGCAGCGTGAATTGTTTGCGTGCGGCAACAACAACAACGACAATCAATGGCATCAAGGTATAGCAAGTACTTAGTAGATGTGCCCCCCCGCGTTCCGTAAACGCTGCTCAATTCGCTTTGTAGCACTACCTCACCACCTACATATTTTTTATATAATATTTTATAATATGCGAGGTAAAGACATGCCGTGTAATCCTTCGTGGAACTATTTCACCAATACCATCCTCTACCTTCTCACTCAATCCATGCATTTGCTGACACCTCCTCCTGCGAACCCTTTACAGCAGTCTACACTTCTTCCAGCGGTACAGCGGTCGGTCTACAGGCCTTGTGGTGTAATTTGGCTTCATTTGATATTTCTTCATATCTCATATCATGAGCAGATCCTGCATCTACCCACTGCTCTCCCTGTCGTTTGTGGACACACAGATTGTGACACCTCTGTACATATAACATACATGGCACATTGAGATCGCTCTGCTATTGAAACTACTGCGTAGCCAAGGAGCTCATCACGAAGACATCCGCAACGGCGGATTGATTCGCTGTGTATAGCAGTACCAGATTAGCTCACCCGACGAGGCCGATGATCACAAGAGCCGGTCGCTTGCCGACGACCACCACCCAGAGCATGATCGAAGGACCGAAGGCGATCAGGCTACAGCCTGTAACGAGCACAAGCCCCATGATACCGCCTTGTTCTGCAGAGAGATACACGACAGGTGGGTGTGGCAATGTTGCGGAGCAACCGAGGGGTGACGCAGGCATGCATACCTGTATGCCTGTATACCGACACGGGGGCTCGATGAATCGTACCCCAGAGTCTACGAAATTGGTTAACGGCCAGTTGCTTGAGTGCTCGAGAGTCTTGTCCCTCCCGCTGGTGCCCTTCTCTTCCTGCTGGCCAGGCACCCTTGCTACCTACGCTTCGCTTGTTCTCTCTGGGCTGTCCCGGGAGTCTTGGAATCCTCCTCGGAAGCGCACCACCATGCCGCCTCGACGGTGTATCAACAAGAAGGGGCGACTGCAGGAGGCAGAGGCGGCCTCAAAAAGCATTAAGACCATTTACGACGACGGCCACGCGGCAGATCACCTTGACGAAGAGGAAGACTTTGGCAGCACCTGCCCGATTGTGGAAGAGCCCTCGACGCGTGAGGCGCAGACGGAGTATGTTGAACGAATCATCGAAGAGGTCGAAGCGAAAGGTGCGAGCAAGTTCTCCCAGGTTGCATGTAAACCAGAGCCGCGCAAGAGATGGGAGGGATAGGCTGGCATACAGCACCTCACTACTGGTGTACCGTAGGTGACACTAGATTTTACACACGCTGGACCGATTTTCAAAGCTCGATTACTTCACGACGAAGATTGTTCCACGGTCAGATAGTGCGTTTTCGGAAAACTCTTGACGGGCACGGTTCCAATGTCGCCATTTTCGACACACTCCGAGTTGTGGAGCTTTCAAAATCAGCAGAGGGTGTGAGATCCCATCTTCGTGTCACCTACGGTATGCTCTTGTTGCATTGTACAGCAGCTGGTCCAGTTTACTTGTTTTGCACGGGATCATTTCCTATCGATATCGTTGCATGTCTTTCATCCCGTTTCCCTGTAGACGCAATACGGAGTATTCAAAATCTTCGGCACAGAGCATCTTTCATCTCTCTCTCTGTTAAAAAATACCCGAATGTTGTGCGGTATGTTCGCCTATTCAAGGGTCAATTCTCCATGCTGCTGCTGCTGTCGTAGCTCGCCAGCACAATCGCAGCATCAGCTATAACAGCAGCATGGAGAATTGACTTTTTCGAGCTTCTTTTTATAGTTGCACATAGTCTGGTTTTCGCCTGCAAGGGGCGGCCAGAGGGAGGACGAAACCCGTTGTTCTCTTGTCACGGTGACAACAGAGTCCCCCCGCAACCGCAATCAACGTCCTCTTCTTGCCCGTAGACTAGCCGTTAGTCTAGTCATCTGTTTGCCTGTGTTTGTTCCGGCGGAGGCGTGCGAAGCGCCGTAGATCGGGGAAATACTTGCAGCCGTTGTCAAGGTCAAGGTTGACGAGTATCCGGCATAAAACACCAATAGCAGAGACGGACACCCTCTCTGCGAATGCATGTAGTCTATCAACTCCCCGCCGCATGCACACACAAACCCCTCCCGTAATCTCATCCTCTGTTTCGGACAATGTGGCACGCAAATCCCTGCCGCATGCACATTCAAACCCCTTTTATTCTCATCCTCTGTTTCGCACAACGTGGCATGTCAACTCCCTGCCGCATGCACACACTCCTACCGCCTCATTCCCAAACCTCCAACAGCTGTTTCGGACAACAATGTCGCATGTTTTTCAGCCAGGGAGTGGTGCGATGCAATCATGGACGAAAACGCGTCCAACATCCGGATGCAGAAGCGAACGCGCGACCGAGTGAAGAACAAGATCAACCGCAAGTTCCGTCATATGAAGCTGTCGGACCTGTGCCACATGTCCGGGAACGACTACAACGCGGCGCTGCTGATGGCGGTGCCCCCGGAGGAGCGCGCGGTCTTGCTGGCGGAGGTCGGGGAGGACACGGATGAGGAGGAGAACGACGAGGAGAACATGCCGTGAGTGTTCAGGCTGTTGTGTGCAGCATGTCACGGTCAATCATACGTATTCTGTGCAGCTGTTTAGGTGTGAATGCGAACTTTTGCGGGCAGCAGTTCACGTGTCAGGGTCGATGCCAAGTGCAGTGGGGGTCCCCGAATCAGGCGGTTTAAATATTGCGGTCGACCTTAATGCGGCGGGTATAATTGGCTGGCGTAGATCAAGTTGTGCATGGCGGCTGCCCCATATATGGTGATCAATCTCAGCTGCCCCAGCACTACCATATTCGGGTACCCCACTGTGTTGTGTACAGTTTAGGTCTGGCTGCATTGGGGTATCTGCAACCAGATGACGTGCACCTCGTCTGTCGGGTGTTCTCCCCTAGGAGCGTTTCGCACTATTTTCCTTGTACCGCCGAGTGCTCGTGTTATGCTGCTGTTGCTCTGGAAAGTTGGGCAGTTTGTGCGTCTGAATTTTGTTGATTCCGGGTAGGGTTACTGCCATGGTTGTCGCTTTCAGCAGCCAATGGGAAAGGGAGGAGAATTGACGAGGAGAGGCATCCATTGGTGCAATTTTTGCGTGTGCGTGAGTGCCTCGCAAAGAGGTACATAGAGGAAATCTCGCGGCACCTTGTTGTGCTGCTGCTGCTGCTGCATTCCGTTGTGTTGCATTTGCCTGCGCTGTGTCTTCTACGCAGCAATCGGACGAAGGTGTTTTGTTCAGCCGGATTATCCTTGTCTTGGCTCGTGGCACTGCGGGTGCTGACACCACTGCTGTAGGTCTTGTTGCTGCATCGTGCCTTCCCATCCTTCTAAAGCACAAGGCCCCCCTGTTTTCCAGACCGCCCTCGCGTACCCAATCACACGCCTGCCAGCCTTCATCAGGCTAGATTGTCTCGAGATCACGACGTTTGCATCCCTGCTGTCATCAAGGATGCCGGTAGCCCCGCGGAACGCGTGACATGCCCCGCCAATAGCCCTCCGCTACAATCGCCGCATCGTGCCTGGAAGCAGAAAATCTCACACCTTAACACTTTTACCCCAACCTTCTAACATACAGCACCGCGGTGAAGGGGCGGAACCCGCCACGGATGGTTCCAGCCACGCCGAAGGGCGGCGGAAGACCTGCCGGATCACGCGTAACGCGCTCCGCCGTCAAGGGGGCTCGCACCTCGTCTCGGTTGTCGGTACCGGCGGAACCGCTGCCGGTCGAAGTAGGAGCGGTGGCGCAGACGCCAACGGGCCGCGCTAGGGGGGCCGGGGGGCGTGCTATGCGGTCCGCCGTCAAGGGGGGCGAGGCGCCTGGGCGTGACGTCTGTCCGCTGTCGACTTCGATCGAGGTATCGGTACTGCCGTTGGTGAAAAGGCGTAGTGTGAATATTCGCTTACGCAACAGTATGGTGTTCCATAGACAAGGGGGATTATTTTGCGCGTTAAATGGGATGAGTTCCTAAGTTCGTCTCCGGCGGTTGGTAACATTCTTGTTCTTTGCTATGGTAGACATAGTCGTCAATTGACAGATCAACACCTGATACACCGCTCGTGCTAGAGAGACCTGGCATGTGAGAACGAAGAACGACATCGAGGCGTTGCCATTGCTGTTCTGGCAATGCCCCTAACTTGCTAGTATTGTCGTTGGCACGTCTTAACGAAGTGGGTGATGTACTGCATTGCGATATATGCAGATGGCGCCGCCGTGAACGATTTTGACAGTCTTGTAAATTGAAATTTCCCAGGTCAACAACCAGAACAACGTTTACTGTGTTGATATAAATCCATAAAGCATCTTATGTTGCGGCCGGTTACTGCCCACAAACCGAAAAACAAAAGTCCGAGGGTTGGGCGCTGGGAATTTCTCGGATGCTAGCGTTATCTCTGTTTGCGGGGTTAAAATTTATGCATGACATATATCGCTCGGTTGAGTGTTTGATCAGTACGGACTAATGAAGGTAGATCGGAACGATCGATAGTGTGAAGACAACAACAACAAGATAGTATGCATCATTTTTTAATCTGGCAGAGAAGAGTGGTGTTGTGCGCGTGGAGGTTTCTTTTCAAAAGCCTTAGTTTTTCAACTAATGTTAATTGTCTTCGAACCGTTCGTTTTTTTCACATCGATTGAAAATGGTGTTGGTCTGATTTGCATTGGTTGGTTCGTTTGCCTGTTCTGTCCGCTTATTGCTTTCGGGTTACTATCTATTTCCTCGTTCACTTTTTTGTATTTGTTCGCTGTTGTGCCGCTCTGTAATTCCCGTTCGCGTGCCGTTTTCTCGTCGGTTCGAAATTGACAGAATGCTCCCAAGCTTTCGGAGAGCGTCATCACAGAGCTTCACAAACGTGAGAGAGAGATCAAAACAGGGGTGGCGAGAGAGACAGAACACCCTGAGAAATGGCAACAAAATTGTGAACCACGATAGGTAGTAGGCCAGGAAAACCTTTTTGTTGGGATCCCTATCGTAGATGCGCAGGAAAAGTAGAGGGAAACGACTCGACATGGTTCGGCTTAGCTTTGGACTATGACTCTGCCATTGTCCGACGTAACAGGTTTCGGCCCTGGCTGCACGGTATGGCAATGCCTGGACATCGTCTTCCAGCCCAAGATCGAGGTGAGTGACGTCGGTGAATGTGAATGGCTGGTCGTGCCTGTTTGGCGGCGAACGCTTTGCATGTTTGCAGCTGGTTGTTGCTGATGATGTTCTCCCTCGTTGTCTGTTGCGTGTAGCAGCGATATCTTACGCGTGATGTTTCCTCGCACAATTCGAAAGCGTCTCCTGCTCCACTATTGTTTTTTTGTGTATACGATGCATGGAAGGACACGTCAGCGAGACAGATTTCCTTCTCGTCTCCGTCTTCTCTTTTGCCAATTCCGAGACCCACACCGTCCAAACATCATCGTACAATATTCGATGAGCAGAAGGACATGACCGCAGAAAAGGTGGGCCGTCGATTAGAGGCCCGTCTTACCCACACTCAACCGCTTCGCTCCGCGCACCTCCCAAGACAAACAGCGCCAGCCAACCCGCACCCTCTCGTCTTGCAAAACAATGCTTAGGGGTACACTCGCCACGCGGAAGCCGTGTGCGCTGAGCTGCGGCAGAACATCGCCGAGAGGAGCAGACAGCTTCGCGCCAGGATCCCGCCTATTCCCGCCGACCCGCCTAAAAAGAAGAAGGCGAAGAAGAAGGCCACGACTGCGAAGCCGAGGGCCAAGCCAAGGGCTAGGAGGGGTGCCGCTGCTGGCGAGGATGTCGGGATTTCGTCCCCTGTAGCGGAGGTTGTCAAGGAGGAGGAGGAGGAGGAGGTGGTCGAGGAAGAAGAGGAGGTGGTCGAGGAAGAGGAGGAGGTGGTCGAGGAGGAGGAGGAAGAGGCCGGAGGGACGGCGAAGGTGGCTCTTTCGATCAGCGGAGGACCGTATGACGGTTCGGTGTTCGAGATCACCGTGGAAGAGGACGGGGATGCGCGGCTAGTAGGACGCTCTACTGGGAAGAAGGCACGTAAATAAAGCAATACGGAGTACATTTGTTTACAAGGTTAAAATCATTGGTAAATGTTTTAAAATATCTTTATTGTATGCGCTTGTAGATTTTTTCGGAGGTGCTTCTCCGGAGGGTGGGGAGGGGGCACCGGGACGTACTCCCATATCGACTAGCTGCCGTGCTCCTTGTCTGTGCATTCCTATGGAAATGAGCGACGTTTGTTCACGTCAGTTCCGTGTATGCATAGTAGTCGCAGCTCTTCTCGTTTTTGCTCGTGTTTGCCGCGAAATGTCACAACTTCCTTTGTCCACACGTCAATGCTGCGTTTCATGTCATGTTGGTTAAAATTTTGATCGGTGCTCAGCAATTATTTCCATCGTATCAAAAGCAGTTGTCCGGAAAAAATTCTGAAAAGTGTATCTTCGGACGTTTTTCTTGTTTTTCGTTTCTTTGGAAACGTTGTGGGACCAGTTCAAGAACCACGGGATCAGTCTCCGCAGAGACTCGGAGGTTTCCATCACGCATGGCATGTTTATGAACTCCGCGGGAAGGGTTACCTACATGGACAATGGCAGCACTAACGGGACTGAGGTGGATGGGTGAGTACCGTGATTACTAGCAGCATGGCGTTTTCATTGTCCAAAGCGCAATTCGAACGTATGCGTTGTGTATCCCGGAGTATGTCTGTGGGTGGAGGCGTACTGGCTTGTTCATCAGCCACCCTGGAATTGGACAATGCTGCAGGCATATTGTGAACGGATACCGTGAAGGGCGGCACGCCGACGCTACAGATGTCATATTGCTAACCCATCCACCCGGGATGAACCGAGGTCAAACAGCATCCCCGAAAAAAATATACTCCAAAGTAAGTATTTTGCAGGTCATATCCATCCAGGTAATGCGGTGTTCTAATCCGCGTGCAACAAAATCCCCGAAGCTTTCTCTTGCCACAAGCTCGGGGAAGTATTAATATCTGAACAAGAGCTTTGTTGCGGCGCACTAGTTCTCGGAACGTGCTAAGTACTGAGTGCTCAGTCTTCGTTGTTTGTCCGTGTTCCAAGCAGAAGTACCGCACCATGTGTTGCGTTTTGTTTCGTTTCGAGCTTGCTGCGATAGGTAATAACAGGCTACACATGCGAAATAGTCCAAACGCCACAAACACTGTTCATGGCCGGATGTGTTTCTCTTCACCAATTTAGTAGTATGCGCTCTTAGTACCTTTGACCGTTCCTACGTAAATGGAGAATAGGCACAAGCACCAAATGGTTTTCACTGGTTCGCCCTCCGATATCTCTCGGCAATGGGAAAATGCCATCCGATAATTGGTAGCGTTGGAACGTCACGGCGTGACAGGCGTGCTTTCTCTTGTTCTAAGAAAAAATGTCCGAGGAGACTCGCAAGTTGTTTTTCACCCACACTCCGCTTTTTCGTCCTTCAACTCTCGTTGCAGGGAATGGGTGGAGCCGAAGAATGCCTACGAAGTCGTCACTGGGTCTAGGCTGCTGATTGGCCAGAGCCACTGCACCGTGGCAATCACGTGGGAACGTTGATCTCGACTCGAGTAGCTAGCGCAAACGAGAGACTTTTTCAGATCCAGTTTTGGCTGGCCCGTGTGAACGTCGCGTGTGGGGAGATGCTTCTTGTTGTCGACCTGGCTCGGACGAGTTTATGCAGGGAGTTATTGCTGAACTGCATCATGCGGCCACCTTACCCAAAACACGTAGTAGAGGTTTTGCGGGTTTGATCGTGTACATGTGCTTGGTGCTTGTGGCGATTTGAGGTTATGGTTCTCTTGCACCGGTGCCGGATGGTGATGGTGGACGTTATCTCCAACTTTAATCGGACACGGTACGATTCAGTGGTGGGAGTGCCCCCTGCGGGGAGAGGGTCTCGATTGGAATTTCTTGCTCACAACAATTGGACGTGTGTTGTTTAGATCCAGTCGGTGCCCTTGTCTTCTAACGCAACCGACACAGAGCCAAAGGCACGCAGTTTTCTGATTGGTAATAAACTGATTTCGCTTCGGGTTCACAGTGACCACGGGTAAATGTAGTATCCTATTCATATACCACATGTTGGATTTAATTGTCCTGTTCGTTCACACGGGGTCGTCGTGGTTTAGGGGTGGTAGAGCCGGGGGTCTCAGGAAAACTGTCAAACCACACCAGAACGCGTACCACGAATTATTCCGCAAGTTCTCCATGGACGCGGTCTACCACGTATTATTCCGCAAATGATCCAGGGCTGAGTGCGGACGCTTTGCCTACAACGTGGAAGGCTGTTGAGCCAGCCACGGGTGTTTACTTTGCGGGCTTGCGTTGGTATCGTACGCGAGTTGTTCGGTCTTCGGACCGGACCCTTTGCGCTTTCTTCGATGGTAGCCTGGCAACGCAGTGTTGGAGGTGCTGGGGACGAATTTGGGTTGCGACCATTTCCAAGAGAACGAGCTGCACTTTGCGCACGGGATGGACATCCACCTACTACGCCATCAGTGGATGTAAACACGTGTGCTTACGTACGATACTTCCTTGTTATTGTGTCTTGATTTGTCGTAGATCATGTGATGAGCACTAATACCATGCAGGGACGGGAGAGAGGGTGGGGGGGGCGTACTCTTATGTTTTGCATGCCTTAGCGGTTAGACCATCGACCACGCGTCCTCGAGAGGACGGAGCATTGTTCCCACAGGACAGATCACCGATGGCCAATCGTTCCTTTCTACTTTGCCAAAGGTGGCTCAAAAATGTCTTCCCTAGTCTGTCGATCCAAACGATATCCCTTCCCGCCTTTTCAACCCATCTCCTATGCCCCAGTACAGCTACCGTCATTTCCTCTCTATTCCATGCCTCAAACATCTCCCTCTACGTCCTATCTATTTTTCCCAGCTCAGTCACGTACACTTGCCTCTCATTGTACCATGGACATTCCGCGACTACATGAACACGGTCTTCGCATTCGAAGCCGCAATCACATTTGAACTCGTCGTCTTCCTCGTCTACCGTCCTATGTCTTCGTCGACGTTCTCGAAGGCCTGTGTCCCCGGTCCTGAATTTGACCTCAAGCTTTGTTCCTGCGTCCAGTGGTCCATGTAGGTAATCCTTGAACCCTATTCCTTCGGGTGGGGGGGTGTACTCATAGTCGTGCATGCCGTAGTCGTTACACCATTGACCTCGCATCCCTACAAAGCCGGGACGGAGCACGCCGGGTTCTCACCGGACCAGGCTCTCACATCACCAAGCGCGAAGCGCCGTGAGATATTCGGCGAGTCGCATGAAGGGTGCGCTGCATCCTGCTAAGGGTGTTCGGCATCTTGTGCTTACTTCCTTGCGTACGGATGACAGCTGCGTATGACTTAATTTACTTTCTGGTGCTTTCACTTCCAGAGACAGTTGTAAGCACTGTGTAACTGCCTCGAGGGTGCTTGACCATTTTAACACAACGTGGTGCGATCATCCCCCTTGCGCGGAGTGAGGGTTCTCCACCCCGCACAACATGATCTACTCGACCACCATTATGGTTACCGCCAAAAAAAAAAAGAGGTAAGAAAAAAAAAC
>CACKRE030000548.1:321586-337231 GCA_902602495.3 Ectocarpus sp. CCAP 1310/34 | reverse complement strand
GGCTTGTTTTACAACGTCGTTGCCAAGCGACGAAAACCCAACCCCGATGGCAAACACCGGGGAGGGGGCCTCCGGGTGGGGGTGATATTATCGGTGACTTTGGTATCTCCGGATGAACAAAGAAGAGGGGATGGTGCTCCGTGGCTATACGATGTGGATTAGTGCTTTGTCGAAGGGCCGACCCGAAGCTGCTATCTTTCTACAAGTTTTGAGGTCGGGCGATTCCCATTCGCGCAAAATGGTCGCGTCCCCTCGTGTATTTTAGGAGGAAGGACAGGTGACGAGATAGTCAACGGCGGCGACCACAGCGTCACGGGGTGCAATCTCTATCCTCCACAGGTGTGTGCTTCAGAGCAGGAAGGAGGGTAGGTGAGTGTGACATCCGTTTTGGAACAGTTTTCACGCCGAGGCTAATGGGGAACAGCAACCGGAAAACGTTACCGTTATGTGCGATAGCGGAAAGTGTGCGAGTCAAACGCCAAGGGCTCTTAGAAAGGTGGTGGGACGTTGCTTTGCGGCAAGGCATTTTGTTCGGTGCTCGTGTCCTGGTCTACGGTGAAGAACCGTGGACGGCATGTGACGTGCGGCAAGAGCACACGCCGGTTTTTTAATGGGCACCACGCATTGTTTAGTCGTTCTTCGGATCCACCACAGGGTTCCATCCTTCCCCCCATGTCACGCACTCTGGTCTAGAAGACAGTCAACAGTGGACCCAAAAGAAAACCACCTCTTGTACTATGTGGTCGGTCTCTCCGCGAGACGTCAAACTCTTGCGTACTGACTTCCGTACTGATTTATCCCGACAGCAGGGCACTTGATTGATGCTGAACTGCTTGGTATCACCAGCACGGTGCGGTGCTACGAAGTAGACAACAAGTAAATCAAACTTCGCTTGGTCCTTGTACGTCGAAAGGATAAACATGATGACAACCAAGAGTCATTTGCAACAGCCCGCAGGGGTAAACAAACGCAAGTCACAACACTACACCCGCTGCTCTCCTACAGTCATGTAGTTAGAATGCATCAAATAAACTCTATCCGTGTAGCTAATGAAAAAAAGAGCACAGACGCCCTATCGTTACACACCTCGACAGAAATAAATGCAGAAAATCACAAAATCTACTTCCAAGAGCCGAAACCAGCGAGGGTCGTCTGGTGTTCTGTGTACCTGACAGTTCTCATTAACAAACTACGCGGCATAAAAAATCGCGACGACCAATCAAATAACAAACGTACGCGAGTGGACGCACGCGATCTCAACACATACTGATATGCATACCACCGCTTGGGTTCGGCCTGCCCACGAAACGAGATACATTACAACGACATCGACCACAACAGAGTAACGGCAAGGGACAAAGACGACGGCACGAGAAGGGGTGGGAACTCAACAGGTTAATAATTACGCTGCGCCGCCACCCCGCTCCTTCGCCACCGCACGCATGCATGGCACGAGGAACGTGCAGCAACCAAAAAAGCGAAATCTAAAGGGTAACGTGACCGAGTACAAGCAAAGCGTCCATCGAACTGCTGTGCACCGTTGACGATCGATCGCGACAACGCTCTACACTAGATAAACAAAATACTTCGTAAATCCAATACAACTACACGCCAGTGTCCCTATCTTCTCGGCTATTGTTGCGGGGGTGCCTCACCTCCTCATCCACCTTTCCCCACTACAACACGGTCAGCGTATTACAATTAGTGACAACACAAGAATCTTTTCAAGAATCCCTATTTAGTAGCCCGCTCCGCCACGGTCTAAAGAACAAACAGAGAGATTTCTACACTCACTCCGTCGTAACCCTCGTCCGACTGATCGAACGATCGATAGGTAAAAAAAAAGCGAGAGTTCGGGATCGACTCCCTGCCACTACCCACCGCAATAGAACCCGTGACCTTACAATAGAACATACTCGTGTGTACTGGTGATACAATTAGAAAACCGACAGGAGGTGCAGCCTCCATCTCCATCATCAGGCCCCGAAACGGACTCAGCACACGCAACAGCTTCATCAACTGAACCAAGATTCGGACATACAAGCCTCGTTCTCGGAGTGGTTTGGCGGAGACCCCAAGACGTGCGAGCGAGCGACGACGACCCCCACAACATCAAGGCAGACTAGGGAGTTCGCCCATCCGCTCTCCGCCTTCACACACACCACACCGTCACACCTAACAGGGCGTCCCTCAAGCCTTGGGGCCGGTGCCCTTGGCCACGATCGGGATGCAGACCTTGGTCTTGAGCTTCTCGGGCGGGGTGTCCTTCGGGTCGTTCTCGTACAGCTCGAACACGGGCATGCGCGACTCGTAACCCTTGGTCTCGACCCACTCGAAGGTTGCCTTGTAGCACTTCATCAGCTGGTCGTACGGCCCCGTGTGCAGCGTCGTCACGCACTTGCAGCCGCCGGCAGTCCTCACGCCGAGGCCGTTGTCGTCTCCGTCGACGTCCTTCATCAAAGCGGAGGCGCCACCGCCGGCCACCGAGGGTCCGCAGGTGAACTTGGTGGTCCCGCCGGGGGAAGGGTCCCAGGTGTAGTAGGCGGACGCGGGGGGGCCGGCCATGGCGAGCCCGGCAGCGGCGGCTCCCGCGAAGGCGGCGGGGAGCGTCTTGTTGGTCTCTTCGCTGATGGCGGGGCCGGTCGCTTCGCTTGTGGACATCTGCGGGGGGGGCGAGGGGTAGGGGGGGGTACTCAGTCGTGCATGCCGTTGTCGTTAGAACAGTGATCGCGCATCCCTACAAAGCCGGGACGGAGCACGCCGGGTTCTCACCGGACCATGCTCTCACATCACCAAGCGTGAAGCTCGGTGAGGTATTCGGCGAATTGCATGAAGGGTGCGCTGCATCCTGCGAAGGGTGTTCAGCATCTAGTGATTACTTTCTTGCATACGGATGACAGCTGCCAATGACTTAAATATATTTCTGGTGCTTTCACTTCCAGAGACAGCTATACGCATTGTATAACTGCCTCGAGGGTGCTTGACAACTCAACCCAACGTGGTGGGGATCATTCCATTTACGCGGAGTGAGGATTCTCTACCGCGCACAATGTGAACTACTCCACCACCATTCTGGTTACCGCAACAAAAAAAAAGGCACAAAAACAAAGCGGTACTCTGGTTGCCGAGCGACGAAAACCCAACCCCGACGGCAAACACCACGGCAGGGGCGTAGGTCGGCTATTAGGAAGAAAAATATGCCACTGAACAAGAGTCGCAAGCAAGGCGGAATATAACGTAACAAACGACAGTAACCGCAACGACAACAACAACGGTAACGACAACAGGGACAAGGACGTAGCCTCTTTCTCACCGCCCCGTAACAGTACACAGTAGGCATGTCCTCAACCGCCCAGGTGTAGCGCCAGTCGTACTTGGCGCCGATCTCCATGTCCTTGGCCATGTCTTCGTTGGAAGTAGTAGGCCCCGTCTGCACCTCGCACAAGCCCCACGGTTGGCCGAAGGGGTCTTTGCAGCGGCCCCACACTGAACGTTGACATCGAACATGAGACCAACACGCGGAATAACGAGGGCGCAAGGTCGTTGAGAGCACATGAGTGTGGGGGTAGTGGATTGTTGCCATGGCTTGAGGTATCTCCGCAGATGTCCGTGCTGGCGGACGATCGTATCGCGCTCTTCACGGCCATGCACATACATGCATCGCAACAAGAGCACAAGTAGCCACAAGCGGGTGAAACAGAGACAGATGTAAAGCGGTTGTATCTGGAAATATGCAGCACACATACCGCCAGCAATCTAGCAAAGGCGCCACACCGTGCCAGCTGACAGCACGACAACGGCTGTTGTATGCTGTGGCTGGCGTATGTGACGGAGGCTTGGGTAGAGGAAGACAGAGTGATTCATTATCCACACACAGGCGCCGTCTTCACCTGACGGTTACAGACTTGGAAACACGCCTTCACAATGCCGGGGATAAATCCCACACAGCAGAATAGAGTCGTTCATGCACAACACAAATACCCCAACACCAGCTACTCCTTTCGCACGGGTAAACCTTACCAGACGACGGCAGAGAAAGGGAGCACCAGCATCCATGTGCTGTGCAGACATAACGACGCGCTGTACAGACCACATCACAACAATAATCATTCGAGTGGAGCACCTCCTGATTGATTCCTCTCGTGCCCACCCACCTTGTCCCCAGAACTGCATCGACACCTCCTCGAGGACCTCCCCGCCGTTGTCCTTGAAGGACTTGGCCAGGGGTCCCGCTTCGTCCTTCCCGACTTCGTGCGAGATGGTCATCGAGGCTTCCGTCTTGCTCGCGTCCTCGCCGCAGTGGTCGCCGACCATGATGATGCCGCCGTTGATCTTCAGCTCCGCGCACATGATCTGGGTTCGTCGAGGAACATATTCAACAGAAAAAAAAACGAAGAACGCGTGCTTTGAGGCTGGCGGCCAGCGTCCGATCTTGGACGAGACTGAATTTGTCAATCAGCGAGGGAGACCCACGACCCGGGCGCGCGACTGGTCTCGATTGCTCGAGAGAATATACAAGCCAAACCAGGAGCACACCAGACATCGTGGAGGACAGCGGGCATATTTAGGAAACACCTCCCGCGCGCGACAGGTCTCGATTGCTCGAGAGAATATGCAAGCCAAACCAGGAGCACACCAGACATCGTGGAGGACAGCGGGCATATTTAGGAAACACCTCCCGCGCGCGACAGGTCTCGATTGCTCGAGAGAATATGCAAGCCAAACCAGGAGCACACCAGACATCGTGGAGGACAGCGGGCATATTTAGGAAACACCTCCCGCACGGGACCGCTAAAGCGGGAGCTCGAACGACGGTATTGATCCGTAAATCAACGTATGGCCATGCTATACACCTAGAGATGCGGTATAGCCTTCGCTAGGATATTATTATTGTTGGTTTTAGTGGGGATAACACGTTTGTGACAGGGTAAGGGTTACGAACCCCCCCTTTCAATATTTCACATAGTACGCTGAATATCCTCGAAAAGGCGTCCTGAGACACCCGTTACTACAGTACCTTACAAGCCCACGAACCTTGCCGGTGGGATCCTTGGCAGGGGGGTACACGACCTCGGCTCCCAGGGCGTCCGTGACGAAGGTCATGTAGGCGGAGCAGTCACGGACGCTGACGAACGGGATGATCTTGCGCGCCAGCTTCTTGGGCACGTCCTCGATGGTGTTGGTGGAGTTTGACACCGACCAGATCTGACCGAAGGGGTCCTGGTAAACACCGAACCTATTGTTGCATGTATTTGTATGGGGGGCACGGGTGTTACGTTTAAGAGTGCAACAGGCTTATGCTGCTGCTGAGTGAGCTAAATGTTGTCGTGGGTCTTGCAACCAAGAAAGTGAAGGGCGGGGGAGCTGTATCGAACCAGGGTTTTGAGAAAGAAAAAAGGATGTATTCCTATCGGGGTAAAAGGGACGCCAAAGGATGCGCGTGTGCGGGGCCAGCACTGCGACCGACCGACATTCTTCAACAATACCACCATGGGCGACAACCGTTCTCACCTCACGAGGAGCGATCAGAAGCATTCAATGAAACCCGCCCGGTTATTAAAACAGCATCAATCAAAACAGGGTCTTCTTTCGCTAACGAGAAAAGTAGAACCGTGGCACAAAGACTTTTCTCTCTCGAAATTCGTTCTAATCCAACAACCCAGAACATCAAACAACAGAAACTGCTTTTCCCTTCAAGAGCGCAACCGAATCGTGGCACAAGCGCATCGCACTTCCATCAACAACAAGAGCATCAGCAACTCACGTGGCCCCCCAGAACTGCTCGGCCATCTTGGTGAGCTCCTTGGCACCGTGCTCCACCAGCTTGGCACCAACGCCGGCTGGGTCATCGGTGTTGAGGTGCAGGCGGCCGTGAGGGGTGCTGATGGCGCCGGTGTCCATCTTGTTGCCGAGCTCCTCGACGTACAGCGCTACGCCGCCGATGTCTATGGCGAGGTGCATGATCTTGCCGTCCTCGTCGGGGAAGCGGAAGTACTCCTGACGAAGGACGGGCGGGGGGGGGAGGCAGCATATAGGTTGTTGCTTTTCGACTTGAAGAACGTCACGAAAGAAATGGACTTCGTTGTGAAGAACATCGAACAGGTCAGATGGTTTGCAACCTTGTTTTAATGCATTTCTTAAAACACAACAAATCCACCGGAACCTTTCGAAGCAACAACAAGAATCGCGCGATGCTTTGCACCAGCATAAACGGAAACCCCCATGGTGGTGTGTGTGCGGTGCCACTTGACCCGAGGTCCTGCTGAGTCGCTGAAAGGGCATCACCTCCTCGGCAGCCTACAAGCGCAACTCTGATGTATCTACCAAGCCTATCTATGATAGCAATGTCGTCCACGGCCGACGTGGCAACTGCCTGTCTGTGTGCAGAAGTCTGCATGGGTACGATTGATTGATGTTCTTTGGATCGCGTGATAACACTGCTTTGGGTAAAAAGCCAGCCCATAAAGCCCGCGAAACCGCGAAGTGTTCGTTCATGGACGAGCTTTTCACACCTTGGCTTTGGCGGCTTTTCCGATGAAGTCGACAAACTTGTCCGCGCTCTCGACCATGACATTCACGATGATGCCCCTGCGAGTCGGGGGGTGCTGCAAAGGACGTTTTTGTTTTGGGAGAGAGACAGGGCGAGAGAGAGGCGGACGTCCAGACAGAAGAGAACGGTTGGGCGGGAGGATGTTGTCATTTTCGCAAAGCAATTCAAATGATCGGATGCCTTGTTGTAGTCTATGAGGGGTGGCCGGAGAAACGACACCCAGGAGAGGGGTGAAGAAAACGTGCGGCCATGAGCTACGTACCGTGGGAAAGTGCTTACGAAGGGGCATGACCGACGGTAAGGAGGGGCCGTGAGAGTTTCCGTGTGTCCGCAGCAGAGTGTGATACAAGTCATGTTTCAGCGGTACACCCAAACTTTGGCTTTGAGAGTCGTGTTTTTGGAGGGAGGCGAGCCGCGACAGGCAGACGGGTGGGGAGGTATGCAAGGAGAAAAGGCGACCACTAGTAGGTGGAGCGATCCACACCTTCGTAGGGCGGGCGGGTGACCATCGTTTGTGTGAATGCTATACTTGTTTAGATGTACAGCGTATCCACTATGCCACAAGTCAGCCGCTGACTTGTAGCATAGTGGATATGCTGTACATCTTAACAATGCTGGCTTCAAACGGATTGATACCAACCAGTTGGTGTTGGTGCAACGACAACCCGGAACATGTCGCCGGATCATCGAGCTGGCTCTAAAGCCAGCCAGCCGCACAGCAGCGCCCATCTGCCCTCTCTTCCTCTCGATCTCGTTATCTCTGGCGTGTAGGAGTAGACGCTCGTGAAGACTGATTCCTCTCTTGCAACCTCATAAACTCATCAACGAAGGCAAAGAAAAAGAAAGCACAAGGCTACATGTTGGTTGAAATCGCAAGCCCTCACCTTGCGGTCATCAGAAGGGCAAATCTTCTTCGCTGGGGGCTCGGCCAATTCGCTCATGATTGACTGCTGTCTTGTGTTCGGATAGAAGGGAGTGGGCGGTTGCAAGAAAGGGGAGAGAGAGGCTAGAGGAGGATAGTGACAGAGGCGGGGGTTGTGTGGGAGAGAGAGCTAGCGGATCGTGGCGGCAAGCTGCTCTCCAATTTGCGAGGGTTTGCGCGCGAGGAGCCTGCAAATTTGTGGATGCGTTGGAAGTTGCAGTTGCGCCGCATTTTTGCTTTGTTTGGGGGGGAAGAGACTTGACACTCGACACACTCACGCCATTCGGGACTCTGCGCTGCATGGTGAACAAGGTGAGCTCGAGGTTCCATGGCTTGTGCCTACTAGAACCAACCTTGCTATTCTCTGGTGTGTGTCTGACCTGGCTGGCATATGAGTTGCATTGGCCTGTCGATCACGAAAGCGATTTTGAATTTGAAAAATTGACTTGCAGAGAGTGTACCGTAGACCAGGCACACATCATGGAGGTGATCGCCTCCGCCACGGGCAGTCCAGAGGTAGCAGTTTGTGGCCACCTACTGCTGTATCAAGGAGGACACTATTCTCTTTACCTCTCTGTCTGTCCTCCTCTCCCTTGCATTGGCGTTTCGACGGCCTGCCCACCTCGGCAAACATGCGGCGGTTTGATACAGCGGTATTAGTTGCAAGCCTTCTCTTTGTGTAGGCTACGTCGTAAGACAGCCCAGCATGTGAAAGTGTGCATGCGTGAAGTTGCCCCATTTCAGTGGACATAAGCTTTTTAAGCAGCAGCCAAAGCACGATTGAACCGAGGCGGTTCCCTTCATCCCTCGCCCTACATTAGCTTTGTTTGAGCTTGTCCCGGCCGAGTGATGTATTCCCACCACCAGCACAGAAGAAAACCGTAGGTTACGTAAGATATCACACCCTTCGGACCAACTTTCAAAGCTTGATTTCTCCGCTGGGAAATCAGTGACTGTGCCGAAACTGGCGGAGTTGGAATCGTCCCCGCCGAGAGCTTGCCGAACACGCATCGTTTGCCTTCGGCATCCTCTTGGTCGTGGAGCAATCGCGCTTTGAGAATCGACCCAGTGTGGTACCCTGTGCAACCTACGGTAGATCCTCGTCCAGGCTGTCCGAAACACACCAATTGCTGTACGAGCCCGCTGGCTGGCGACCGCGCAACCCTGCTGCTGCTCTGCTGCTACTTGCTCTGCTGCTACTACTGCTTCGGCCGCTGTGCCAAAGATACAAGCACCTTGTTGGGCAGACGGCCTCGCCTGCCCCTCCCTACGGGGACTAGACCCTGCCAAGCTTGCTCGGGATCTAGTGTCGAGATCGGCAGCGTCCGTGGCAAGCGCTGGCGTCAAAGGAGGCGGGATCTCTGTGGCAACTGTAGATGAAGTGTTCGCGCTCATTCAGCTGGGACTCGATGACAGGTGCATGCTTGAGCGCGAAACAGATGCCATGAGTTGGCCCACTTGAGACCCGAATGGTTGCAGTCTGACTAGGGTTAGGGTTGAGTTTGTAGACCATGGTAGTAGAGGACCAAGAGAAGTTTCTACTTTCTCGCCAATGAGACTAGTCAAAACCATTTATCACAGCGACAGCAGTGGTAGTAGGCAGCGGTCGAAGCTCGAGTGTGGTGCCTTTGCCTGGAGCAGGCACTCGCCTAGCGTTTCCTAGTACTCCAATGCTTTGAGTTCTCGTTTGATCGCAGAGACCAACATGCGGCCCGTTCGATAAAGGTGGGTGCCACAAAATGCAACACAGACCCTATTCTTGAACATTCCGGTGTTGACGTCTAGCTAAGTACCACGCAGCGCCCAGACCCCTGCTTTGCCGGTTTTATCCCCCAACCACGAACCCCTACCGCAGTTTCATCCGCTCTCGAGGAGCTCGTTCATGGCCGCGCGAGGTTCGTCTTTTGTTCAGTTTTCCCTGCGGAGAAATCAGATGCTACTTACCCCGTTTGAATTAGATGCTACCAACCCCGTTTGAAAATCGACGTTGTATTCCCCCACCCCTTCCCCCCGACCGCTGCGCGGTGTGATTCTCACGGGGCGCTGCCGCCGTCGCCGGATTGACGTATGAAGGCAACCAACACCAGCAACAGTGGAGGCCGGAATCACCAACAACTCGCCGGAAGCAGAAACGGCGTTCCGGTCAGCCCTTGCTCCGGTAAGACCAAAACTAACGAGGCATCAATTTGAGTAACCTGGTATACCTTTCGGGGCAAGTCAGCTTGCGATGGCGGGAATCGACCGCATCAAAGTGGGTTCATTAGTACGGACAGGAGGTACTGGGCAGAGAGATCGGAACGGTTTATGATGTGAAGACAACAACAACAAGTACCACAGGAGGCAGAGAGGTGGCACTTTCAGTAGACCGACTTACAAAGCTCGATTTTCTCCACAACCAAGGGGGGTGCGGAAAGAGCCCGGTACGTCTACGGAGAGCCCCTCAACGAGGTGTTTCCGACACCACCGTTGTTGATGTTGGCACAATCTTGGTTGTGGAGCAATCGAGCTTTGAAAATCGGTCTAGGAAGGGTGCCATCTTTCCGCCTCTTGCGGAATACCATGATATGGTATACGGTACGGTATAAACAATCTTGGTTGTGGAGCAATCGAGCTTTGAAAATCGGTCTAGGAAGGGTGCCATCTTTCCGCCTCTTGCGGAATACCATGATATGGTATACGGTACGGTATAAACAATCTTGGTTGTGGAGCAATCGAGCTTTGAAAATCGGTCTAGGAAGGGTGCCATCTTTCCGCCTCTTGCGGAATACCATGATATGGTATACGGTACGGTATAAACAATCTTGGTTGTGGAGCAATCGAGCTTTGAAAACCGGTCTAGGGGAGGTACCATCTCCCCGTCTCTTACGGAATAAGTATTAACAAGAAGATGGACTTGTGCGTACGAACATGTGTGTTGGAACGAGAATCGAAGGACGGTGGCAATTTTTTTGTTATACCGCATCTTGGTGGAACACATGTCTTGCTTTGCCCGTAACCTGGAGACGGATCTGAAGTGCATTTGGCACGGGCGTGCGCTTTTGAGGGTTTGTTCCTCGAACGCATGTCACGCTGCGGCACCGCTCCCTGTCCTGTGCACGCGGCTGTCTCACGCGGAGCATCGTAGCGGTCTTACAGGCAGACTTCAATTGGACTCGTAGCAGGGTCGGTTGTGGAGGTTGTTGTTGATGTTAGTGTTGTTGGCGTATGTTGTCTCGTGTCGGAGTTTTGTGGTACACTATCCCAGCAGCAGCGCCGCAGGTGATTGGTTGGCCGAATGCTTGTTCGGTCCTTTCCCAGGAAGGACGGTTGTCCGCCTAGTTTGCAACGGGGTTGCTGAGCCTACCCCATAAAGAACGCGGTAAATTCTGTCGGATATCGACATCTTATGTGTTGCTGTTTTTTTTGCCACCGGGCTTTGATTTTTTGTTGTTGTTGCGGAAGCCGTCTATGTGTGTGCCTACTTAAGGCGTTTCAGCGTACTATATCTAGAATTCCCGCATGTGTGTGTGCTGAGGTGTTCTCGAAGCAAGTCCTAGTGTACACACCAACTGGGGTCACTCTGTCACTTTCCCCTGCCCCCACCCGGGATTGATTCATAGTGAAAAAAGCGGCAAGAAGCGGCGTACAAGCTGATCCGGCTGCTCTTGTCCGTTCGTCGTGTCCCGCTCCGTGATCATTTCTGTTGGACACCACAGGGAGCGCTTGGCCTAGTGCCCAAGCTTGCCGCGGCGTTGCAACACCGGGATAGAAACTTGGCCGCTGATAGTTGTGACGGCGGTGGCGGTGGTGCCGAAAGCGCCGCGCGCGAACAAGAGCAGCATCCGGTGTCGCGAAGCGGACGGGGGCAAAGGGACGCTGTGGTGCTTGCGGCCGGACACTTAACAGGTGGGGCGCAAGTAGTAGACAAACAGTGCAAACGCTGAAAGGAGAATAGTGTTGTCTTGTATTGCTGCGGGAGTGGTTTTCTTAGTCACACGTGCCAGGTCTTCTTTTTCAGAACCAATTGCTCTGCTCTGCTCCGGGGCTGCTTGTCGTGTGTTTCGGTCACTCAGACAAGTTCGCTTTTGAACGTGAGAGGCACGTTCTAGGCTCCCCTCCGGTGCTTTCTTATTCGACCGCAAAACCCACGATCGTGTGCACACTTTGTACTCTCGCCTGTGACACACGACACTGACCTCCAGCTACTCTAACCAGAAGCACGCCTTCGCTTTCACGAGCTCCTGCGAAGGAAAATGGGAATTGCGCGCCTTACAGTAGCAGCACAACGCAACCCCCTGGACGGCACGAGTCATCCGTCCTCCCTTATTTGCTCCGCCGTGCTCGCCTCCTTTTTTTCTGTCTCTGGCCTGCTGTCGACCGTTGCTGCCGCCGCTGGGTGCTCGCTGCGTACGCGCTCTGCCGTGCAGCAATGGAGCAGCTCGTGACTCGACAAAACAACACGCCCGCGCTCCTGATGGCGCACAACGCCCTCTCCAAGCTGCTCAAGAACAACTGGCCGTGGCTCGTGGGAGGCGTCGTGGACGCGCCTCGGCTGCTGTCGCGGCTGTGCGAGATCTATCGCGACGGGCTCGGTCAGGTGGACGGGGTCGAGACGCGGCGAGGGGGTTGTCGGAAGAGAGTGCGATTTCGCGATTTCGGAGACTCTTTGATGATTATTCTTACCGCTGCTTGTGTGTCATTCGTACCGCTGCTTGTTGTTGTTGTTGTTGTTTCTCACATTAGCTCTAAAAAAGAAAGATTGGGAGCCCGTGGTCTCAAAACTCGGCGTACACGACCCCACGAAGAAACAGGAAAAAAATAGGGTACAAAAACCACTCGGAAGAGAAACAACAATGATAGAAAGAAAGACCAGCTACCGCACCAAATGAGAAAGAGCGTCGAGGAGACCGATCAAAATAAAATAAAAGGAGAACGGGGAACGCTTCCCACACCCGCCCTTGTGTGTGTTGCTGTTGGTGGTGCGCCAAGGTCTGTTGGTTGGGCTCACCTCTTGTTTGCCGTTCTGTGGGAGGATCGTGAGCTAGGAGTTGAACAACGCCGCTCCGAAGCAAGGGATGCTCGCTGTGTTATCGTTGGCGAGGCAAGAGCTTTGGCCGCCGAACGACACCGCTGTCCGCAGCAAGCCTGCTGCTCGCAGTGCGACTGCGGGAATCTTCCCCGGTGCAGGCTAAACCAAAATTGTCCCCAGAAGCTAGCCTTGTGGAACCAAGCAACGAGCCAAATAGCCAACTGTACGGTTGCTGGTTGGTGCTTTCGCGGGAGGATTCGCTGTTGTTCCAAGCACAGGAACAACTCTTGATGTGATGGATCGCTTTCCTTGGTGTCGTTTCGTCGACGTCGTCGACGTCGTCGTCGTCGTCGTCGTGGAGTGTGTTTCGTATGCTGTTGCCATGCCCATTGGTTCGGACGGTCGTTGAGCCAGTTACTGCTCTGTTTCACCCTCGTGTCAAAGCACAGTATATCCGGCGATGCGTATGTAAGTATGCCCGTTTGTGATCGGTCCATCTCCCCCTCCAGAAGTCTACATATGGTGTGACCCCGGTTGGGTCGTCTAGCAAGTGGAAGTGGAGGATAAGGGCCAGAGGGGCAGACGACAGAGTCCAATGATGGGAGAAAAAAAAACAAAATGGTCTACCCACGACGGCATGCAATTTCATGAGTACCCCCTACCCCCCCCCTCGGAAACGATTGGCCATCGATGATCGGTCCTACGGGAACAACGCTCCGTTCTCTCGAGGACGCGTGGTCAATGTCTAGCCGCTAAGCATGCAAAACATAAGAGGACGCCCCCCCCTGCTTGCGGCAGCGGCACACACCGCGTGGAAGCAACCCATTCGGATGATGTGGGGGGCGGGTCAGAATGATTGGGTTCAACCCGCCCTTTCACAGGACCAACACCGGCAAGCCCCGCTCCCCCCCCCCGCCGTGTCGTACTGTTTCGAACCGCAGCTCAAGGGTTGCACTATTTAGTGCAAGCCGGCATGCCGGACCCACACACACAACACTTGACACGTGTGTATCCTTCTTCGTGAACTCGCTGCTTGATCCTGTCCCCCGACCCGCCGCAGCTTGATATTGCGTTGGCACAAGCGGACGCTAAGAACGCGGCATCCAGCGAAGAACCTCGTAGCGGGAACAGGTCTGCTGGAGGAGGTAGGTATTTTCTTTCATGCGACAGGATATGTATCCGGCCTTGATGTGCTGCGGTGACGCTAAAACCCTGAACATGATATCTTGTTCGCGTTTGTGGCTCTGTTTTTTTTTTTGGTCCAGCGTGTCGTTTCAAATGTTGTTGTTGTGCCAAAGGTGGACGCAGCCATGTCTGGGGAGACCTCTTGCTAGGTGCCCGGTTCCTTGAGAGCACACCTCTCCGTCCGTCCCCTGTGCTCGCGGTGTATAGACTTCTTGACTTTGAGGTGTTGGTTTCGGGTGCGCTACTTCCGCTGATGACGAACGAAACTGCCGTACTTATCTCCTTCCCTGGGGTTAAACGTATCCCACCTTGCCCCGCAGGCAGGGAACCCTGTATAAACCCCGATGGTTTTCGTCATGTTACGGAACCACCCCCTCCCCCCAGAGGGTATAGGTGCACTGGCATGTAGTATTGGTGTAGGCATGTGCGGCAGGCTATTGGCTTGGACGGTTGGAAATTCCATGCGTAACTGCAAGCGCCAAGCGTCGCGCGACCTCCCGTTCCCTCCCGCTGGACTCTCTCTCACCGTCTCTGCGAAACAGGAGCAGGAGACACAGCGCACCTCAAGAAGTTCGGGAAGCTGCTGGCCACCTTCGGCACGCGGATGGCGTGCTTGCTGCGGCACCTGGGTCCGGAGTGTCGGCCTCGGAAGAGGCGGGAAGCGTTCAGGCTGTACGCGAAGGTGAGATATGGCATGTACTAAGATAGTATGTGGTGCCTGGTACTCCGTGGGGTTGGTCGTTAGCGTAAATCTTCCTCAACTTGGATTGTGCAAACTGCAGCGAAGTATTAGTACGATCGTTGTTGGGTGCGTCAGCGTCGAGACAGCATGTTTTCTTAGGTCGTCACGGCCACCTGCGACTACTGTAGTTTTTCCATCTCGACAGTTGGGTTCGGCTTTTCTTTCTCGCAGCGTTCTCAAGCGAGAGCATGACGCACACGGGAGCACAACAGACTAGCTTCTTGACTCGTCTTGATGGCCATCCTCGTAGGACTTGCACCAGTGCCTTACATTTGGTTGTGCCATCGACAAGCCGCATCCACTCTTACGAGCGTCCCGTGCGATCAACCCCCCCCCCTCCCCCCTCCTTGCACAATTTAGGCATGAAAAACGTGACTACACCCCACCCCCCTCCCCATTTCTTTTCCAGGCCACCGCCTCTGTGTACCCGGGCCTGCTCGCTTCGCTCCGCGCGCGGGACGTTGTCGGTGACGACGCTACTACTACTGGGGGGGTCGCAGGCTGCATCATCTACCCGAAAGCAGTGGAGGCGTTTTTGTCCACCACCGACGAGCCACCCTGCTGTCAGAGCGGTGTGTCGGCAATAGGGCACGGCGAAAACGCGTCGCGTAGTCCGCCAACGAACAGCAGGAAGGCCAGCCCTTTGGTTGACGCGGGGGGATCGAGTTGTGCCGCATTCTCTTCTGCGGGGAGAGTAGCCGAGCGAGAACGAAACCTTCGGCGATCATGCCGCTGCTACGAAGGGGCGACGACCGGACCGCTCTCGGGGCAGAGGCACGACCCATGGGAAGCTCTGGAAGCGCTGCGCCCGCCGAATCGACCACCGCTGATTACGGATCCAACGCGCACCAGCAGCCGCAGCAGTGACTCAAGTACCGCCACGGATGATAGCCGCGACGCCGCTCACGACCTGCAGTCGTCGCCCGCGGTGGACCCGCTGGGGGCGGTCTTGCTGCTGTGCGAGTTTCTGCGACGGGGGTACGGTGCCGCGCCGGCGGCAGGAGGAGCCCGGGGGCCCCGTCGTGAGACGTGCTGCGCCTGGGTGCTAGACCACCTGGCGGCGCTGTTTCCCGGCTGGGTGGATTCTGCCGCCGGCGGCGGCGGGCAAGGAGGAGCGTCCGCCGCTCTTGCGGGAGAGGTTTCCGCCACGTTGGGGGTGGTTGTGTGCCGCCGGGCAATGGACGGGGAGTTCCAAGAGGCGCAGGTGAGGGCGGGAGGGGGGGAAGGGGGGGGGGGGG
>CACKRE030000548.1:304948-316516 GCA_902602495.3 Ectocarpus sp. CCAP 1310/34 | reverse complement strand
CCCCCCCCAACGGCAGATGCTCATTTGTAGCGCGCGTTTGTATCGCTCGTGTAAAAAATGCCATCTGCACGACGCGTATTCGCGGTGAACGGGATCCCCCGAGTGTTTTTTCGCTAAATAAATATCCGTCAGCGTGCGTGCCTAGCATCTTCCGCCCTCATCTTCTCAGCTCACCCGCCCGTGTCACCCCCTACCTGAAGTTATCCTTCTCCGATTTCCGCGATTCGCCACCTGATTGCCACCTTGATCACCTTGATCTCCGCACCTACCGCCCCCCCCCCCCCCCCCCCCCCCCCCCCCCCCCCCCCCCCCGGGTTTCCAGTGTTTCTCGGCAGGTGCGACCCCGCCGCCCAGGAAGTCTGCATCCAGAGCCTAGCCAACGCGGCGCTGGACCCGCGAGTCTCTCCCCGTTGCCGCCGTCGCCTCGGCCGCGCTCTCGCCGCCGTCTGCGTCGCCACGACCACCGGTGCTCCGCCGACCGACAGCGGCAGCCCCGCTGGCGGCCCTACCGCCTCCGCCGCCGCTCCCCTGCTCCTCCCCCGCGCCCGTGCCGGCCTCTTCCAAGCCTGCCTGTCTCGGCTACGTGGAGAACAGCTAGACGGGGATAGCAGCGGCGACAGTAGCATTAGGGCAAGCGGCGGCGGCGGCGGCGGCGGCGGAGGCAGTGGCGGCGGTGCGTGCGCCCTGGATCTCCTCCGGGCGCTGCCTTCGTGCAGATCGTTTTCTGGGGTACACGGAGGCAGCGAGGATGACAAAGAGCTAGCTGTCGCAAGCGTCTCCTTTGCTAGGACGTCGGCGACGACGGCCGACTTGCTTCGCAGCGAGGCAGCAAGAGGAGTCGGGGGGGAGCCCTCGCCCGGTAGCAGCCTCCGGCAACGGGAGGAAGAAGAAAACTTGGTAGCGGGAGCGAGGTTCCTGGCGGCACGCCCGCAGCAAGAGGTCGACACGGGCCGAGGAGGGGCAAGGGTGTGTGTGGATGCGGCCGCGCGAGAGGTGGCGGGAGAGCTGGGAGGCCTCCTTGCGTCATCGGGGCTGTCTGGGGCACTGTCGGAGCGGGCCCTCTCGGCCATCACTAGGCGAGCGCGTGTTCTCCCACGGGTTGCGTAGCGGTGGTGAAGTTTGTGTCTGTCCGGGAACCGGTCCCCGCACCGTTCCCCGCCGGGGTGGTGATTCGCTCTGCGACGATGATGTTCAAGCGTTTGTGTTGTGGCGGGTCTCCTTCTTGTGATTTTTTTTCTCTATTTCATCACGATGTGTACCATTCTGTTTTTCGCTGGGACTGCTGTAACCTTCTTCAGCGAGCTGATGGCGACACAGCAAACGTTCAGTAGACTGCCGCAGCCGTTGCCTGCGAGGTCTGGCTGGTTGCTCACCGATCTTTACGGCGTTCCCGCCAAGCTAATGGCGAGGGCAAACCCCAACAGGCTGCCGCAGCCCTTGCCTCTGCGTTCTCGCTTGACGCTCACCGATCTTTGTGGTGTTTTTTTCTATTTCCCGCCAGGCTAGTAGCGAGGGAGGACCCCGACAGGCTGCCGCAGCTGTGCGCCCTGGTGGCGAGGGAGGCGGTAGATGGCAGAGTTGGCGGGGAAGCGATGCTGGCTCTCGCGGAGGGCTTGTCGTCAGTGGGGCAGCGTCAGCCGCTCCCATCGAAGGTAGATATATACCGCGATCCTTAGGAGCGAAAAAAGTGTAGGCGAACGCTTACGACAGACGTGCGATCGTTTGTTTATATTTAATGGCTCGGCTGCTCCACATTCAAGGGCTTTGCCAATTCCCAGAGCCATTAAGTGGTTTTTAGAAAATAATCGTACAATCACAGAAAGACTGCCCTTTTGAGATAATACCACGGTCGTAGGGCAGTCTTCGTAGCGAGTAGAATTGGCAATATGTCGTCGAGAGCTTTCGACGTATGGTGCGGTCAGCCGTGGACGCGGTTGGTCCACGCATTTTGGCGCCGGTGCAATGAAAATCCTGCTCAAGTGCGTCTCGGGGCACAAGACGAACGCAAACGCGCTTATGTTCACGCTGCCCTTCCATTTACTGCTCTATCTTTGTCTTCCCCAAAACCAGCAATTCAAATATGCACACGACTACATGAACTCACATACGTATGTCTGTTGATTTGTTTTTGTTGGACCGTGTGTTCCTTCAGTTGCGTGCATGACATACCCTCGTCTGGTTTTTCAATCAACATGCGTGCGATCAGCCGGGCCTACCGCGAGCAACCGCCTTGCTTGAAGTCTGTTGCACGAGTACCGTGTTGTGAGATCCTCACCTGTAGTCCCCCCCGGCACGTTTGCCAAGCCAGGGTTGCTTGCGGGGCTTTGATCGATTTTTCAACCTATCATTGACCTCCCTGCCGTCCCCCCAACAAGCAGCAGGGAAGAGCTGGCACCATGGGGCTTGACGTTTGGAAGAGTGTCCTCGAAGATGGGTTCACGGTTCTCTTCGGTTCTCGCTTGTGGCCCGTCGTCACGGCAGCCATGGAAACGCTCGAGGTGACCCTTACCATCACTTGTGCGTGTAGTGAAGGGGGGGGGTATGTCGGGAGGTTTTTGAGGAAGCAGGCAAGGTGGGGTGGTGATCTCTATCGACGCCACCCATAAGAGATAGCCGAAGAGGATTCTGTTGGTCCACACCCTGTAAGAAGATCACAAGAGCGGTGACTTTCTGAGGGTGAGGCGAGGCTTTGGGGGCTGATTCGAGTAGGAGTACCTCGACGACGGAACAGGTACCCACCTCTCCTTTTGTCTTTGAGATGTTCCACCCTGTGAACGCGAGAAGCATCCGACCAACACATGATGTTGCTTTCGGAATCCAAGCAGTGTATCTGCACGATGTTTTGTTGCTTTGGATAATCTTTGCCTCGGAAACAAAACTTTTTCAAGAGTCAAGCATCGTGGCGTAGGGCCTCCCATCGTCGCCACTGGTTCACATCGACGTGCGCCACAGACACCCACGTCTCGCACGCTGGGCAAACTTCCTCTCTTCTCGACGTGCATGTCATGTGAGCCCCGTTCCTCCCGTTTCTCACGACGTTCCCAATAAACAAACAGGCTGTGGCCAGATGCGTCGACCCAAGCATCACAGCGCTCTTGCCTCGGCAGATCCCCGAGCATCGCCTGGCCGCCTTCAAGGGCCGCCTCGGGAGACGAACCGTGTGCCTGGACGGTGGGGAACCGATAAAGGTGCTTGCTGGAAACGCGACGGACGGGCTTTGGTGTCGTGCCACCGCCGGAAATATATATAGGATGTAGGGTCATTTTTTAGTTGCAGCGTAAGGTCTGTACTTCGTCACTGACGTTGAAGAAATGGAACCCTGTGAAACACATGAAAAACATATCGCAGTTGTTTGCAGGGAGGGTAGTATTGCGCCCCCCTCCCCCGGTCGAGTAGGTTTTGACGCGCGATTTCTCTACGCGAAGGCAACGGGTTTGGGGGAAATCTTAGCACCACAGTATTTTTTTCCGGGATTCTTGGCAAGACTTCGTCAACTCGGTCATGACGGGGTATCGATACCTTCCGACAAAGGGGTGCGAGACAAAATACGTTCAGGGGGCAGGTGCGGGGGTTACGGCGTCACTCTCACTTGCTTACCGCAAGGGCGACAGGCCCGTGTAGAGCTGTCCGTCACACGCGTAGCTTGGAGCCTCACCCAAGGTGGCGAGTTCGTTTAGACAAGCTTCTCGACGCCCGTTTCCACTCATGATTCCACGGTCCTTGTCTATGGGGGAAGCCGAAAATACATTTGCTTTCTCGCTCGGGAGTATGCTCAAGAATCGTAGACGTGGTTGCATTCGCGTGTTGGACCACCCTTAACTCCTCATGGTTCGATGTCACTTTCTCCGAGTTTTCGGACCTCGTCGGGCGCCTTTCTTGTGCATGCGTGCGTTGTATTTGTTCGTCTTATGCTCTGACTAACCGTCGCTGTTGCCGCTGTGTCTGCCGATGCTGGTGTTGCCGTTGGTGTTGCCGCTGGTGTCGTATTCCATGCCATTTTTTTTCTCTGCTGTTGCGGTGGTGGCGATATGCCGCTGCCTCTGGAACCAGCTCGAGGTAATCCGTGAACGTGGCTTGGCGGAAACCCGCGTCTTGAGTGCGGCAGCGGTGGCTCTAGCGGCCAAAAGGGGTATCACCGAGTCTGAGGGGCAAACACGACAGGTGCGGTGTGATGCCGGCGAGAATCGTCAGAACGCTACAAACCCGGAAATATGGCGGTGACAGCCTTGATCGGTTTACATCTACTTTTTCGCGACGATAAAGCTGGTGCATGATTTCCGTCGATACACTCGCCCCCCCCCCCCCCCCCCCCCCCCCCCCCCCCCCCCCCCCCCCCCCCCCCCCCCCCCCCCCCCCCCCCCCCCCNCCCCCCCCCCCCCCCCCCCCCCCCCCCCGGGCTGCAAAGTGACAAACCACGTTGAGTTCGCCGTAGCAGTGAGTGAGGAATCAGGAGCAGGGGGGGGAGAGAACAATCGAGTTAGATGCCTCTTTCATTCGCAGTGCCCTTTGATAATTTTCAACCGGCTGTAAAAACATCCTTGTCGAGAGGCCTACTCCATTTCAACACCAGCAATGCTACTAATTGTTGTTCGTGGCTGGTGCATACCCTAGCACCTATTTCAAAAGGAATTGATTCCCGCCCTCTCGTGTACCGGATACCGATGTGATGTTTGGTGAATCCCGGATCGAGCCGAAACAAATGCCGGCGAGCCGTGGAAGCGTCCTGCATCCGCACATCTGTCCTGTGGTCGGAAGTGCATCATGCATTTATCCGGGAGGGTGCAAGAGAGAAGCAGGGACTTACTGTAGTGCATGGAGGGCGATGCAGGTCGACGCCGTGCTGGAGCAGGCGGTCCGCTATCTTCGTAGTCGGAGCCCAAGGGAGGGAGCAGTAGGACCGCACTGTCGCAATACGTTTGAAGTCAAGGGAGAGAGTACGTACGTAACGTGCCCCATTGTCCCTGATACGTACGCTGCTTGTATATCCTCCTGTAACTCCTGTGCCTGTATTGCAGATTGTTTTGAAAGAGGGAGGCGATCTGAGCGCTCTTGCCGGCTTGCTCGCGAACACCATCACCGGGGTTCGCTTGCTCAGCGAGCGGGAGGGGGGAGGGGTGTGCCTCACTCTTCAGGGGGGGGCGTGGCCTGTTTAGCGGTTTCCTCAGCGGGCCTTCCTCTCCCGCTGTTCTGGTCGCGGAGTTCGGCAAAGCGGGTCCAGGCAGCATCGTGATGGTTGTGCAAATTCAATGGTCACAGCTTAGTACTCTCGACCACGCTGCTCTTGTGAGCCTTGGACGATATGGGATGCTAGTACCAATGTAGGGCGGGGGGCGGGCGATCCGCATCCGTGGAAGTCATGTGGGCGTCTTCGAGAGGAAGTCTCCCATCACCGACAATCAAGTGTTCCAATGTTGTCGCGGAACCCGATTTATTTGAACTCTTGGCCCACGGGACTGTTCACGGTCCAACGTGTATACGGCTCATTTAGTAGGGTCAGTGTACTTGTGAGCTTGGCAAGTAAATTGTCTCGTTTTGGAGAGGTCTGTGAGAACACAACAGCGTGAACTTGATCAGGAGAACCGAACCAAATCTGAACCCGTAGTCACAACCATGACCACGAGTTGATATCCTCTGCGATGCCTGAGCCAATGAAATCGAGAAGCCGTCATTTTTTCGCCTCCGGAGCTTGTGTGTTTGAACAACGCTCGATCTCGGGCAAGAGAAGGGTACGGCCAAAAACCCGTTACCGAAGCAAGAGGCACGGGTAACACCGCACGGACAACAAACTTCATGTGTCGTCTGCGTTCACCAGGAACGGCGAGGATTCAATCGGCATCCGACGAGGCTCATGGAGCTGAGAAATGAACGATAAGCAACGCGGGGTCTTTCACATGTGCTCCACAGGAAGGCGCAAAAACAGCAGGCCACTCAACACCCCGACGGCGGAACACTCTCCTTTCCTGCAGCCAAGGAAATGAGCGGACAAACAAAGCAGTACTACTTCTTTTGGCTACCGTTCCTGCTTGGGCACAAGTATATGATCGATCGTTGAAGACCCATGAGGCAGCACCCCCGAGGCAGCCCCTCGCGTCGTCTGGCGACGTGACAGCAACGAGGTAGGTCGTGGTTTGAACCCACAGCAGTCGCTCAAGCTTGGTATTGCCGCAGACCCACGCCCCAAGTGCGCCGGAACGTAGTCATCGAGACCAAACGCTTGCAAGGAACGCCAAGCACACATCCAAGAGTCTCAATAAGACAATGGCTCATTCCGCTCCAACTCTCGCCCCTTTAGCCTCATCGGAAGTACCGCCGCACCAAGTGCGAGTCGGCACAGCGGTGGGCAGTTTTGGCATGGGTAGTCTCAAATCTCCTCACCGCTCCATCTCCGCCAGCGCAAACGCTGATGCTTACAAATATCCTAACCCGACCACAAACAAGACGCCGTTGATACGAGCCCGCTGACCTCGCGCCCAAACACAGTACACCCCCACCGGCACACTCCCTAATCGCACACCACATTCTCTGACATACTCCAGCATCAATCGCGTTGTGCTCTACCGTCTTCCTGCTCCTGCTGCTCGCGTCTCTGCTCGCTCCTCTCTTTCCGGGCTGCTATGGCGTCTTCCACCCGCCGCTTCGCGTTCGACGCCGCGCGGCTGACCCCCGTCCACACCCTCGGCAGCACCTCGTCCTTCAGCGCCATCACGGCCTTCCCTGCGGTCTTCCCGGCCCCCCGCCGCAGCCCTCGCGTGTACCGCTCCGCCTTCTGCACCGCCGGCCCCACGAACCTCGTGGCCGTGTTCCCTACGAACGCAGCCGCCTCCCGGACCGGCCTCTCCAACGGTTCGGGCAGCATCCCTACCAAGGAGTTCAGGTCCCTGCGCATCGTGCGGAGCACCTCCGTGGCTAGGCCGTGCGCGTACCCGAGCAGCGTGCTCTCGCCGTAAGCTGCTACCTCCTCCCCACGCCCGCCCACGGGACAGGAAGAGGTGACGGAAGAGGAGGTGCACTCCTCTATCACCTCTCGGGCGATCGCATCATCAGACGCTTCCTCCTCGTCATTGCCCACCCCCCCCGATTCGACACCCGCGGGCGAATCAGCGTCCCCGTCTTCTCTCCCCGCCGCCCCGTGCTCCTCCTCCAGCCCTTCTTCCCCCCTGGTCCCCGCAGCAGCCGCCAAGGCGGCTGCTTCCGCCTCCGCGGCTAGGGCAGCGGCGGCGGCGTTGGCTGCGGCCGCTTCGAGGTCGGCGGCCGCCGTTTCCGCCGCCGCCGCCGCCGAGCCGTCGTCCGGGATGTACTCCATCTCGCGGAGGTCCTCTCCGGTGGCGTACTCGTAGTCCAGGAGCTGCATCACCGCGTCCAGCAGCTGTAGTCGATCCGCCCCGTCCGGGTCGAAGCCCCTACAGTATTTACGTGCGCGGATGTTAGGGGGGCACAGCAGCCGAGAGGACGAGGTGTTCGGTACACTTGACAAGAAAGATATTGCTGGTATTTGTCTCGTTCCTTCTTGCATAGGAGTGGAAAAGTTGAGTCTTTTCCTGCCAATGCTGCTGTTCATGACACAAACCTCTATCTTCGCGTGGTTACAGCAGTAGATATTGGCGGGACTAATGTAGTGGGATTATGGGGGGGATCGCCGACCGATCATGACCTGCCACATGTAGTCTAGTCCATGCAATCAGTAACCATGTTTCGGGACGTGCGATTCTGACCATGTGACAGGTAACGTAATACTCAGCAGGTTGCCACCATGTACCCTAGATTTATCGCGTCAGTGAATAGATAGATAGGAAGGAAGCGTCACCGCGCGCAGCGGCAACCGCGGGCGGGAGGTGTGCGGGAGCTGGCACGTGGCACGCGAAGGACAGCCGTCGAGTTCAACATGAGGTGCAACAACAGGAGCACTTTCTGCGCTGAATAAACAACGGTCCACCGCCGTTCATCTCCCCCAAAACCAAGCTTTCCGAGCCCAGTTCAAGCTTTTCCGAACGCACTTCCCCCACGGCCTAGTCCCAGGAAGCGCGGCTGCATCGTGGCAACGCGACAACCGCCAGATACTGCTGTTGCTGCAGCAAGCACCCTCTGGCAGGGTCGCAGCCGAGCGACGAAACATGTCTACATGTTG
This sequence comes from Ectocarpus sp. CCAP 1310/34, assembly GCA_902602495.3. Taxonomy (NCBI): domain Eukaryota; class Phaeophyceae; order Ectocarpales; family Ectocarpaceae; genus Ectocarpus; species Ectocarpus sp. CCAP 1310/34. The sequence continues at coordinate 308,391 of CACKRE030000548.1, read as the reverse complement.
TGTACCTGCCCTCCCTACCGTTGTCTTTCGTTGCCTTCACCGCACAAACAGGAATGGCTCGACGCACCATCGAATCCCTCGTCTCTTGCCTACCTCTCGTAAACCATCTCCGCCAACGCTGAGTCTGGCAGCATGTCGACCCTGCAAGCCGAGCCGTCCAAATCTTCCTCGCTCTCGCAGCGAAATGCCTCCTGCTGAACGCCTTCGTCCGCAGCGGCAACGCCCGAAGGCTGCAACACAATGCCCGCTGCCACAGCTGCAAGCAACACCAGGAGATTCATTGGTCCCGTGGGCCGTGCTCTTCGGGAAGGGGCCATCTTCCGCTGCGTGGGTGAATGACACAGATATAGTACAAGACAGCGCCAGACAGACAAGAGAGCTGGTTCGTTCGCCTAGAGCTCCGTGGGTTGCATACAGTGCACCGGGTTATACATTGAAGTACATCCGGGGAGCCTCTTTGTGCTTACTCGTTGCTCGTTGCAAACGTACAAACCTACGACGCACGCTCACCGCTCTCTTGCTCCTGCTGCTGCCGCTGCTGCTGCTGCCAGTGTAGTGTATCACAGAAGATGGAGGACTATCATGGCAACTCCGACGAAATCGCTGGAAACGCACCTCTTCCAAGTAAGGGCGCCTCGCCCGCCGCCCAAGACGAGAACAAACCGACTTCGACTTCTACTTCGAACAGTGAGACTTTCGTGCAAGTGGAGGACTTGGAGAACAGCAGCAGCAGCAGCAGCAGCCCGAGCAGCGTCGCCAGCAGCGTCGTTGCGCCGGTGAATAGCAACAAGGGATCCGAGATAGAGCTACTGCAAGCCGAGAACGCCCTCTTGCGCCTCGCGCTGGAAGAAGCACAGGAGAAGCTTAGAGCGGCAACCAACATCAGTGGTCGGAGCGTTCGACCTGTCAGAAGCAGGAGCCACAGCCGTCAGAGCAGGAGCTTCAGCAGCAGCAACAGCTCAAGGGAGCCCGGAAATGGAGGGGTGGCGTACGCGCAGATGCGGAGGCTTCTTCTCAAGGATGACCGCTTCCTGCGCCACACGTTCCTCCCGTTTCTCAACATTGAAGACTTTGGCAGGTGTGCTTACGTTTCGCCCGTTCCGTATTCAACAAATGTGTGCTACTTCGTATGGTACAAAACAATTCCGTTGTGCTTTTGAATTGGCCGGCGAGGCATGCAGATACTACCGCACTATTCTTGATTCAACTTGTGTACCAGTCTACTGCCGCCTTCCGTATTCCGTAACCCTTGCCCTATGTTGACCTCCTTCCTGAAGTGTGCTCTCTTGCAGAGTCACAGCAATGAAGTTTGCAGTCTTCCGGCTACTGCCGTGTATGTAGCTGTGCAACACCAGGCTCCCATTACCCCGTTTCCGAACCGCTTACCGTGTTAGTCGGAGAGATGGTAGATGGCACCCCCGTGTTAGCGTTTATTTATAGCGTGTTTCTCCACAACTAGGAGGGTGCGAACACCAACCGATACCTGTCAGGAAAGCTCTCGACGAGATGTTTCCAAAACTACCCTTTTCGGCAGTGGTACTTTTTTTTTTTCTTTTTCTCCCATCATTGGACTCTGTCGTCTGCCCCTCTGGCCCCCATCCTCCACTTCTACTGGCTAGACGACCCAACCGGGGTCACATAGGAGGGGGGGGGCTGGACCCCCTCCTGTGGTTCCTGCCTGTGGTATTTTTATCGCGAGAAGGGTGCAGCAATCCCTTCCCTCGCGACTTACGAAGTCGATTAGTACTGTTCCCCCCTGGTTGTGGAGAAATACGCCATGAAAAAACGCGAACACGGGGGCGCCATCTCTCCGACTATTCACGGTATTCCTCAGCCAGGCGTCAACAAAGGCCGGTAAGGACTACAAAAATACCACGTTGTAGTCGTTTCGCCGCGTGCTGGCAAGATAACACTTCAACTATGACCATGACTGTTCTTCCCAGTAAATCTGTGGATGGAGATGCTCTTGTGATAGGAAAAGATCGCAATGGAGGTTGTATCAGCCTGTGCCGGCAGACTTCAATCAAAAGTGTGGAGATAGTTGTAACGATGGATGGACAAGTAGTATAGGGCCTTACAGTGCACAGCTTGATCGAAGGTGACCAAGAGACAGCGGCGGGGTCCACGAGCACACGAAAGTTGACGGCGCAACAAGAACAGGGGCCATCAGAAAACGGCACACAAGAGCGCCACGCCAATTTCATGGGTTCCCCTCCGGGGATAGCAGTCCAGTACCGGAATTGTTTTACGCTCAAGCGGAATAATCACCAAAGTTACTCGAGAACAACACGACGCCTCATTACCCCATCACCTCAAGGGGGCCATGCGCAGTATTGACCGGCACTGCTGTTGTGCTGTTATCCCCCACCCACCCCCCCACCCCGGTGTTGACCATCGGGGTTGGGTTTTCGTCGCTTGGCAACGACGTTGTAAACCAAGCCAACTCACTTCGTGAACTCGGCAACCAGGTTTCCGTGTGTTTTTTTTTCACCTCTGTTTTTTTTTTGGCGGTAACCATAATGGTGGTCGAGTAGATCATGTTGTGCGGGGTGGAGAACCCTCACTCTGCGCAAGGGGGATGATCGCACCACGTTTTGTCAACATGGTCAAGCACCCTCGAGGCAGTTACACAGTGCTAACAACTGTCTCTGGAAGTGAAAGCACCAGAAAATAAATCAAGTCATGCGCAGCTGTCATCCGTATGCAAGGAAGTAAGCACAAGATGCCGAACACCCTTAGCAGGATGCAGCGCACCCTTCATGCGACTCGCCGAAGATCTCACGGCGCTTCGCGCTTGGTGATGTGAGAGCCTGGTCCGGTGAGAACCCGGCGTGCTCCGTCCCGGCTTTGTAGGGATGCGAGGTCAATGGTCTAACGACTACGGCATGCACGACTATGAGTACACCCTCCCCCCCCCCGCGCGCCCTAGGCTCAGCGGTGTATGCCGGCGTCTCAAGCGGTCCACGTACGACCTCGACGTCATCGTCCGCTGCGTGGAGTCGGGAGGGGTGACGGATGCCGCCAGAGGTCGGAGTCTTCGAGCAAGAGTCTGCACCAAGTGCCCAATACAGCAGCAGTAGCAGTAGCAGCCAGCAGCTTTCCCACATTGCTACTCCCAACATTAAACGTTTGTCGTCGTGGGGACCAGCGCCTTCAATCAAAGGTTTGGTGGGGGGAAGCATGCCGTTGTTTACATGGAACAATATCGTACCCGTATAAAGAACGAATTTTAGGGCAGTGGGTCGCTCCGCAAAAGGGGTTACACCGATCACCGTTCAGCACGTCTCCGGAAATATCTCGTATTTGGAGGGTGATGTTATTTGGAATGCGTGGCCTACCTTTGGTTGTTGTGACAGGCGATAGGAAAATATGACACACCTTAATGCTGTATCCTGCATGTTTCGATAGATTTCAGTTTGCAAGACCGAAAGTTGGGGGGGGGG
>CACKRE030000548.1:266093-284159 GCA_902602495.3 Ectocarpus sp. CCAP 1310/34 | reverse complement strand
GGGGGGGGGGGGGGGGGGGGGGGGGGGGGGGGGGGGGGGGGGTGTTGTTGGGGGGGGGATAGGTCATGGATATTCAGGTAGGGACAGCGAAGCTGCTTGAGCGTGACTACCGAACGATACGATCCGTGCAGCGGAAGGTAGACTATCACCGACCCGGCTATCCACTTGACGCGGGGAACCGAGAGTGGCGGCAGCAGCAGCAGGAGAAGCCGGAACAGTCAACATGCCACCGGGAGCGTCTTCTGTGATTTGCTCGGCCTTGTTCTCCTTCTTCCTAACACGTGCCATCTGGTGGACGAGAGAAAAAGGGGGTTGCGTAGGGCACACCCTTTCAGACACGACAAGGTTCTGCCAAGAGAAAACCGAAACCATGTGGGTATGTTGGAATAAGGGTTGGTGATGGGGTATAACCAAGCGGATGGGGTACCTTGCAGGTGAACCATCGCATCTTAATCGTGACTAGCATGGCGGTGGGCGTGTTAGGCAAGTACACAGCGGTGAAAATATCACAGTGTCATGGAAAATCGGGGACAATCGAACGGCGAACCACATAATAGCAGTACCATCTGCATTGCGTCTCTCGTTGTACGTGCGGTCTGCGTTTCGTGTTAGCAGACTCGTACGAGCCGCATAGATACCAAACGTTGACGGTTTCGGCCGTGGGATAAGCGCGCAACAATCGCTGCAGAGGAAGGTTGTGCACCCATCCATCCTTTGCCCTCTTTCTTCATAACCATTGGTCTGTTCGGCCCCTTTTTCTTTCGGTATGTCGTGTTTGTTTGCCCCTTCTCTCCGTTTCTCCTTTTCATTTTTGTTCATGTCTTCGTCGAACCTCTCTCTCTATATATATCCGTGTGTGTCTCATGCGTGCCCCCATCCTCTTCTGCGTTACCATCTTCGTTTGATTGTGGTACTTGACTCCTGCGCCCCTCCTACGGAGCTCAGCAGCCCCACGACCTACAACAACGTCACAGGTTTCCTTGCCTTATGCTGCCCGAACCCATGCTGCAGGCGACAGATCTGCACCGCGCGCATGTTGATAGCGTGCTCGGTGTACCTAACAAATTGGGGTTGCCGCATGGTTATGGTTGTCGCGGACGTTACGTTTCTAAATCCACGTACCAAGAGGTTTCGTTTGGACTTATGTTAAGAGCCAAAACGTGCTTGCGTTTCATAATCAACGCGTGTTGATCCTAGCCACGACTGGCGTTGTTTTGCCTCCTAAGTTAAGTAATAGAGTGAAGACGACAGTAGCTTATGGAAACGTGGGGTTCTTCGGTATAGTTCCACGGGGCCTGCTGCTACGACGAGCGCACATGAACCAATACTTGGAATAAACCTTAATGACAAAGATTGATGTTCTGTCGAGGACAAGACACGAGGTTAACGGAAACGTTGCCAGTTTTTTGTGGACACTAAAAGCTTCCATGTACGCTATAAACAGGGAACCGCATTCGAGAAAAAACGAAAAACTTGAAAGGTAAAGGGTAGAGCGAACCACCAAGCAGGGGCGAGCAGGAACCCCCACCAAAGCTCCTGGTGACATCAAATGAACCAAAGCCATGCCGTATCTTCTTTCCTCGTTTATTTTTTTCTTCACCTCTTGATGTATGACTTGGAGCCGTCGGGGATCTCTCCCCTACCAGCCCAGGGGGGAAGGTCGTCGTGGGCGGCGGCCAGCTTGATGCCTGGCCAATCCGTCTTGGCGCATACGATGTCTTCAAGAGTCGGCCCCTGTTGTTATGTGCACAAGCTGTTGTTGTTGTTGTTGTTGTCGTTGTGCTAAAATAACACTTCCGTTGCTAGCGTATTCATGCCACGGTCAAATCCCCGTTCTAGAGTATAAATTTGCAAGAGGAAAACGGCGTTATTCAATCCTCACATAGAACCCCGGGAAGGAGACGTAGTAGGTGCAGGTGCCGACCTTCTTCTGCACGTTGCCCTGCTCCAGATGGACAGGGGTGTCTTTCCTCTGCTTCAGGATACCCTCCAGCATGTCGCGAGCCTCTGCCACGTCTTCTTCCATCTGCGCAAACGACAACGTTTACACCGTACTGTGTGCTTAAACGCGTTTTGTTGGTGGGGGGGCGGGGCGGGGGCTACGCAGTGGTGACGGCATCGTCCGTGATAAGAATGAACGATAGGCAAGGTTGGTGAATTTAGATCACTCCGCTTCGTGTGCACGAACTATTCTTGTCATTCCTAACTGTAAACTTCCCTGGGGGAGCTTGGCGTTTTGTGGAAATATTATAACCCATCTCTCTCTCGTAATTCTAAAGGCAAAACTATAGTCTTAGATGATGTGCATGTCACCCTTCGTCCTGAACAACCACACATTGCTATCAACCAGTCACCACGACTCGTCCGAGACCACCAAAAGTATCACCAGAAACACCAACACCAACGACAACGACGACGGCAACAGGGGCAAAACAGAGCAAGGATGACATCAACAACGTCAACAAGACCCAAGCGTCGTGCCTTATCTCTCTGCGCGCTGAGAGCCTCGTTCCTCTCCTCCCTCTTGGCGGCTTGCTCCTCGTCCGTAAGCAATTGCTTCTCGTCCTTGCCGAACCCGGTCTGCCAAAGCACGTCGACCGAAAGGATCAAACCATCGACGGCGAATCAGTCGGTATCACAGGCAGCCATCGCAGACACGCTTGTCAAGCACAATTGCCATCACAACTGTTGCGCGGTTGCTTGGCACGCCACTGTGTCTTCCTCTTCCCCTCTCATCGTCTGTATCTTCATTTTCTTCCCTCTTGCTCACTCGCATGTATATGATCAAGTATTTCCCCCATTCCCCTAATATGGTAGTCAAGTAGATCATGTTCTGCAGGGTGGAGAACCCTCACTCCGCGCAAGGGGGATGATCGCACCACGTTGTGTTTAATTGGTCAAGCACCCTCGAGGCAGTTACACAGTGCTCTTAACTGTCCCTGGAAGTGAAGCGCCAGAAAATATATTAAGTCACAGCTGTCATCCGTACGCAAGGAAGTAAGCACAAGATGCCGAACACCCTTAGCAGGATGCAGCGCACCCTTCATGCGACTCGCCGAATATCTCACGGCGCTTCGCGCTTGGTGATGTGAGAGCCTGGTCCGGTGAGAACCCGGCGTGCTCCGTCCCGGCTTTGTAGGGATGCGAGGTCAATGGTCTAACGACTACGGCATGCACGACTGTGAGTACCCCCCCCCCCCCCGGTGTTTGGCATCGGGATTGAGTTTTCGTCGCTTGGCATCGACGTTCTAATACACGCCAATTCACTTCGAGAGCTCGGCAATCAGGGTACCGCTTTTGATTGCCTTATTTGTTTTTACGCTAATCATGAGGAATGGTGGTCGAGTAGATTATGTTGTGCGGGGTCGAGAACCTCACTCCGCGCAAGGGGGATGATCGCACCACGTTGTGTTAAAATGGTCAAGCACCCTCGAGGCAGTTACACAGTGCTAATAACTGTCTCTGGAAGTGCAAGCACCAGAAAAGAAACTAAATCATATGTAGCTGTCATCCGTATGCAAGGAAGTAAGCACAAGATGCCGAACACCCTTAGCAGGATGCATCGCACCCTTCATGCGACTGGCCGAACGCCTCACGGCGCTTCGCGCTTGGTGAGGTGAGAGCCTGGTCCGGTGAAAACCCGGCGTGCTCCTTCCCGGCTTTGTAGGGATGCGAGGCCAATGGTCTAACGACTACGGCATGCACGACCATGAGTACACCCCCCCATCCCCCACTGTCTCTCTCTCCCTCCTCCGCACCCTCCATATTCGTAGCCGACGCCGGTCTATCCGCGTGATAGCAACCACGAAAATCATCGAACCCAATACTTATGGCTAAACGTGATATTTCTGCTTGTTTACTCCGAGAACCACCAGGGTGCCATACCCCGACCATACCCTTACCTCCGGTTTTCCACCTGCCGCTCCAACACACGTCCTCGACCGTGCCCATTCCTCGACCATATCTGTCCAAGCCGACACATAGGGCAAGGATCGCGGCTACAAAAGAAGGCGTACCTTCTTGGTAAACTTCATGTACCCCACCCTCGACAGTTGGTGCTCCACCATCTTAGCCTCCGCCTCAAGAGTCCGTACGATCTCTCGAGCCTTTTTTTAAGCCGACGGGGCGGGCAAAAATGGGAATACGATTGAACAGTGCCTAAGTACAGCCTGTTCGATGAAGCTTTGAGTGAAATCAAGGGCAGGGTGACACGTGCGAGTGCCAGGACATGACGTACACTACGTCCTGAGCCTTAAGCTGTGTAGCCGTTTAAGGGGCAGCGGCGAGGACTTGCTCGAAGGCAGTGAGTTGTTCGCGCCGTCAGTTGTAAGGTTTGGGTTTGGGATGAAATGAGAGCCCCTTTCCGTCCCGCAGCCTTCGCAAGTAGCATTGGTCTACCATAGGACCACATGTTGCATTCTTTGGTTGTCGTTGTGGGCAAGCAGGCATACGGCAAACAATTGACCCGCTAGCGTTCAAAGAGTTCAACGACAACGCCACCTCGCTTAAAGTCAACAATATCTGCTACTTTTTCCAAAACGTGGTATTCTCGCCTATTCCTTTTTTGTCATCAATGAAGTTATGCACGATTCATGCACTAGTATACACAGCTGTACCTCCTTTACGTCTTCATCTTCTTCCAGTAGCCCGCACAGCAGCCATGCTTTCACTTCCTCAGATGTCACCTATAGGAGCCGCACAATCGCGCCCACATCCAGCATCAGGATGGGTGCATCGACCGGTGCAAGCACTGCACAAGGCAAGCGTTCGTCTTTGGGCGGGTGGGCACTTCGTTCTGGTTGGACTGTGCTCACTTCGCCGGATTTTCCACTTCATCCCCCGGCGTGGAGCTTCGAATAATATACCTTCCGTGCTTTCATGTGTGTTTGCAGCTGTGGAAGCCTGTTTTAACGGGCCCGGCACACCCAAGCAAGTCGTCCCGCAGGGTTTTCCCGCGCCCATCTCTTAGACCATAGTTGTGCTACATGCACTACGATTGCCAGATCCGTGTGTACCTCGATCTTCTCGTTGTTTGTGTTGAGCGGCACGTTGAAGATCATGATCTGCACGTCTCCGTAGTACGTAGGGTCTCTCGAGCGGTCAATCACCTTGATAGGTTTGATTGACACATCGGAATAGTACAGCAGCGCGGCAAAATTACAAGATCTTGTCACCTCAAATAGTTGATGATACTGAGAGTTCGAATATATCCTTTGTGACACCAGGCTAGTGAGTTTGAGCATGGAGCGATATGCAGTGAACCCTTCGACAACAAACCCACTGCTGTGCGGAATTAGTGTTCACAACATCTTCCTCAATCACGTTCGCACCAACGTTTGGTTTCTTCGAAGACACACGGCATATGTGATTGGTACCACCGGCAGAAGGTGTCGAAAATAGAAAAATATTGAAGCATCCTATGGAGCACACCGAGCACCAGGTATACGCAAAGGTCGACCGAATGATAACACTGATGACATGACAACTACCATGCATATCCACGACAAAGGCGACACATCAAGACAAGCATCTCGCCTCTTTCTCTTCCATGGCGACGACGGCGTAGTTCCAAGGCAATGGATGGCAGTGCATCTGGGCATCCGGCGGCCATACGATGTCCCCCGTGGTCTGGTCCTTGAGGTACTCGATCTAAAAATCACGAACGAGGTACGGACAAACAACAACAGAAGTGTGAACATGCGAGCGAAAGCTCCATCCGCTCTTTCGTCCCCAGCCCCACCAAGTCATGCCTCACTTTTCACGGTGTCCTGCTGTACCCGTGTTGTTTGTCACATCCATCCCTACCATGCTACGGCGCACGATGCGACTTCCCCGTCAAAAGATCACCTTGACGTGTTCCGGGCAGGTCAAGCACATGCTCCGCAGCACGACCTCGGTGAGGCGGCGTCGAGGGACTTTCCATGCGCATCCTTGGATCGGCTCACCGTCCTTGTCCATGCAAGCGATCTGGATTTTCTCGTTCCACCTATGGGTTGTTTTGTGAGGGTTTGGGGATGACAAACAGGCTGGCTGGCAACATTACACGGTTCCATGACATCACGGCGAGCTGGAGCCTTCCTTGGTTTGTGGAGAATCTGGGAAGATAAGAGGCGAGGACGAAAGCCAAGCCTTCACGAACGGTACCTACACGAATGGCCCCATCTTCTTGCGTACCATTGCATTTACACGGTAGACTACAGTACCAGATTATCGTAGAATCGAGGTGTAGTCTATTTCATGCGTAGACCACAGCAGTAGTCATCTTTCCATATCTGCGATGAAGACATGCATGCACGCCGGAGTGCCTACAAAGAGCTGCAACAATAGGGCAGTGGCCACACGCCTGCCTACGCCCCTTTACTGCCTAAGCTCTCTCGAGCTCACGCTCTCTCACCAGGCTTTTTTGCGCGAAGCATCTCTCTCGAGCGTCTTGAGAGATAAACCGGGTGTCTTTATTTTTGAACGCCTCGCCTCGATTGCCTCGCGGATAGCCGCCGTACCCTCCGAGACCGACATGATTGCTTCTTCGCGTCTTCTAGCAAGCCTGTATCGCACCTTCTATGCGCACACCTCCTTTCTGGCTATGTCTTTGTCCAGTGAGCCAGCAGTCAATCTGTTGTTGTTAATCTGGGCGTTCATCATTCGCAGGAACGCAACCAAGCAGCCATATCCATGGCTGCTTAGCAGCCATGGATATTGGATCCCGGATCCCATCAGGTTCCGCCGCGTTTTTGGTTAATTCCGCCGCATCCGCCTTCCTTCCGTTCACACGTGCGTCGTACACCCTCATAGGATGGGCTCACGACGCCGTCTGCATCCTGCTGCAGGTGCTGCAGGAGCTTTTCTCTGCCTGGGTGCTGGGGTTGCTGTCATAGCTCCAGGCGATGCGGACTCTGAGACTAAGCGGCGCATCTCTACGCGAGCGTCAAAGCTAAGAGGTGAGGTGCTGCTGACGGCCCTGTCCCAGCGATTGCACCCCGCTCGGCGGACGGAGGACGGAGCGGGCCCAACATCAGTCCCCCAAGCAGCAGCACCTACAGAGACGTCGATCCATCGATTCTATGTGGTGACTGGCCCCGATGCACACTTGACGTCGACCGCGAGAGAACGTTGGTCGCACACACTCGTTGGCAGAGGCAGCATTGGTGTCCCAGGAGCGCACTCCATGTGGGACAGCGAACGAACCGCCGCCGCCGACGACAACACGGGTATCGCTGGCACTTTGTCGCCATGGCCTGCTGTACGGCTTGGTGTGCCTTACGACTGTGCGCTCGGGACGGGCCAGTTTTCGTCGTTGGTAGACCAACAGCTTGTGTGGCCGCAACATGCGTCGCCTGTTGACCATGGTGGCCGCAGTGGTGGGGAATCTTCATCAGTGCGCACCGCCACTGCTGTACCGCAACGGGGCATAGAGGTTGAACGACAACACGAACGACAGCAGTCGCCCTACAGCAGCACGGCATGGGACACGGCAGGTGATGACGTTGAACGTGACAAGGAACATGACTTGCTGTTGGCAACACCACCAACAACAGCAGCACGAATGACGCCAACCCCAGTAGTGGTCTCTACCTGGGACTCCGTGGTGCTCTGGGCGACACAGGCCGTGCTGGATGGCGAGCAGCTCGATACTGTTGCTCTTTCGGCCTTGGAGCAGGCCCTTGCCGGTGATCCCTGCACCACCAGCGGCGAAATCTGTCCCTCACCAGCAGACGCTTCCTCTACGCGTAGCAACGACAACAACGACGACAGTCCCCAGGACGCCCAGTCACCCGCTTCCGACGTATCCCCGTCAAACATGGCCGCAAGCACCGCCAACGGGAGGCGCAGCTTCCTTCTGGATATAGGATGCCCACCATCGCAAGAGCTCGGAGAAGGGAAAAATGCAACGGTAGTCGCAGAATGGGCGGCGGCGGTGGAGGGGGGACGGACCGACGGGTCAGAACCCGGAGCATTGCTGTGTGTCGATTTGGCGAGGTGGGGATGGAAGCTGGCATGCCGCGGTCTTGGAAACGTAATGATCAGGTGGGTTATTACCTGCTTTTCGTGTCTTGCTTTTCGACTCCCTTGTGGTGTCACCCCAAACTGCCACGCTCATTTGAAGCGGTCACCTCGTCGACATCAACCCCGGCTCCTTGTCTCCTTCGCCGCTGAGCAACTCCGACCCATTAATTGTTGGATTGTTGAACTGCAACGCGATATATGGTGCCTGTGAGGCTCTGTATGTCAAGGAAAGGGGTTGCGATGAAGTCGAGGGCCTCTGAGAATGAGAGCTGGATGCGAATTGCCACACAAGCAACAGGAAAGTCACAACGAACATGAAGTTATCGTCTCCGTATCAATGTCATTAATCGAGAGTGTCCCTTCCCAGGAGGAATGGCGGTACCGGTTGCGTGTGCGGAGCTTTGATTCCCGTAGACAACTGCCCCAGCCTCTGGACACAGGACGGTGGTGTCTGTGCGAAATCCGAGCTGTTCATACAATTGCGCGTCTTTTGTGAAGTCTCGAAATGAAATCTGCCGTAAAGCCTCCCTTTTTGCAGTCATGGTCTGCGATAGCTATCGCGGAAAGAGCAAGACCATAGAAACCCTTCACCCTACGCATCATCACGCGGTTGCAAGTGGAAACGCGATGGTTGTGTATGCGGATGGAGTAGGTGTGAACGACCTTCTGCGGCACGTTGGCATCTAAACCCAGGCCGGGGTGGAAAGTGACAGTCTTTCAAAACAGGCATCAAGTTCATCCAACGAGCTGTGTTTGTCCAGTGCACCGGTAGCACGGCTTCTACAACACTATTTTCCTCTTCTGACTCTTTGCTTCATGGTCGACGTTCATCCCCCGGTGGGTGCAATCCGGTTTCAGTTCGTCGAATCCCTGGGTGCTCGCAGACCTACAGCAAGCTCTGCAGCAAGCCCTTCCTGAGCGCGACGGGCTTTCCGAGAAGGATTATGAGAAAACTTACGATCAGCAGGATTCTTCGGGCGAAGTGGTGGTTGTGAGAGTGGCTCTCCCGTCAGCTACGCAGAGGGAGCAGGTCAGAACAACGCTGTTCGCATCCACTTTTGACGGCCACCAATAAAGCGAGTTTCATATATGTAGCTGCCCCACGTGACGAATGTGATGGCTGTTGAGCCCTGAGTCCCCCCGCCCCCCACCCTTGCAACCCCAGGAAGTTATTGCCGTTGCTCGAGAAGTCGAGCTCCACCACCAGCTGTCGGTCGCGGACGTTTCGATGCTCGCGGAGCTTACGGGAGGTAGACGCGCGGGGCTCCTGGATATTCTCAAGAGAGTGAAACAAAGCTCTTCCGCAGGTGGGTTCAAGCGCTAGACCCCGGAAGTTTTTGTTCCGGAATGCTTAAGGGAGTTCATTCGTCTGGAAAGCGAAGGTTGGGACTAGGACTGAGACTCGGCCTTCGAAGAGGATTCCTAACAGACCATGCACGACCGTATCACGGGGCCCCGGTCAACCCTACTCTCACAAGGGTGCGGTAGGCGATACGCACCGCGGTGTCGTGCGGGCAAAGTCACCGGGTTTGCACGCCGAGCTTCACTTTGACAAGATTGGCCAAACATAGTACAACAAACACTTCATGCCGCTCCACGCTTGGTTGGTGCCGTCAAGACCTGCCTTGCGACAAAGCCCCCCACGTGGATCGTCCCGCCTTTCTACATAGGGATGCGAATACCACGGCCGAGCACGACATTCCGATCGCTTCGGGATGACTTTATATCGCGCATGCCCCGCCCGCCCTTCCTCGCCCTGCCCATCTCCCCGATGGTCCACACCGCAGTCACCATCGCCGAGGCGTGCCGAGCCACGGTGGACGGCGAAGCCTCAGCCCTAGCGGCCACCTGGGGGCTACTCCCACGCGACGGCGCGTCCGGAGCGGCGGGGGAAGCGGAGAAGAGTCGAGAGGAATGGTCACCCCTGTGGGAGGCGATGGGGATGCTGAGTGTTCCGTCCGTCGTAGTCGGCGCCGCCGCGGCCGGTGGGTGGTGTCTCGGTTCTGGCTACCCTCCGGATATCGTGCCTACGTACATACTTCGGAAGTATCCTGTTTTTCTGTCTTGGGCTTTCGTCTCCGTGTCGATTCGGGCCGTGCAGGGAACGAAGGTTCGTTGTCTGTTAGCTGTTCTGGGCGTGTGCTTAGAAGATCTGGTGTATGTTGTGGTGCAAAGAATATCATCTGTGGAAACAAGGTGACATTGACGAGGAGGATGCAGGGGCATGGTGGGCGAAGTGGATATATGCGACGCCAGTCTCGACGACTAGTCGGGGATTGAAGGTACACGGTTCATATGAGACCCTTTCATACCTATTTCAAGCGTCCAGTCGGAACAGCGGCCCAATACACGCCCCCTCCTCGCATCAATCCCGACCGATGGTAGCCTCAAGATCGTCGCGAACCGCATTCCTTGCACCAGGGGCTGCGCCGGCTGCGCCCCCTCCCCCCGGCAGCGCGCACCCGGCCCAACTGTTGGAAGAGTGCTCCATGGACGGGGCAACGCTGCTGCGTCTAACGAAAGAGGGCTGGTTGGAGCTATCCCCGGCGGCACCCCCCGGGTGAGAGAGAGTCGGAGGGCGCCTCGCACCGCCAACGACGGTCTCGTGGCTTATGTTATTTGTTTCGATATCTGTCCTGTGTATCAAAGCACGGCGGTCTTGCTGTGCATAGAGCGGCAAACGCGACCAAGCCTGCCCCTGCGGGTGGAGGTGAGCGAGGTCGACGTTTCTCCGGCGGCGCGGCCCGCCCGAGGGACCGAGACGCAATAGTATTTATCCTTGAGACATATTTCGGGTTTATGAGCAACACACTGTGCTTGCGTGTTTTCAGACGGGAAGCGTTTCACTTACCCCACGTTCACGCTGCTGGAACAGGATCCAGGCAGAATCTTCATGATGGGAACGCACCACGGAAGCCTCTGATCGGTTGATATTGGCCGCTTCGGAGAAGTTTCGATGCTTGTTTCGAGTTTTCAATGACGATCGAAACTTTTGTTTTCAGTTGAAAGTCGCAATTTTCAGAACATTTTTCCCGCTCGACCAAATGGTGGGTCCACCCGAAGGAGATTCTAGCCTGTCTCGACCTTGTTGCCTTCCCCTCTCCTCACAATCTGCCGTTCCCTAGCTCCGGGACCATTCTCGAAGACCTGGGGCCTCACAGCCCCTTGGCAGGAGCCGAGCACGACTCACGGCCACTGCCGCCTCTGCACGGTGGCATTCCTCGGAGCCCACCCTTAACCGTCCACGCGGCCATCGTCCCGCTGGAATCCCTGTCTCGCGGGGTTGACCGGAGCTTCGTCGGGGCGCCGCCCCTGCGGCTCGCGGCGTTCCGCCGGCTGCTCGACCGCCGTCCGTCGACGACGCTACCCGAAACCAGCCCGGGGGCAGGAAACGACGCTGGGCACCAGGGGAGTGAAGGGGCAGCGGTGTCTGCGGGGATAGGGGATGGTGGGGGCGATCTACAGCATGTCGGAGAAGGCAGCAATAGCAACAGGGATAGTCGAGCAGGATCGAAGCTGGCCTTAGGGGGCGGTTTTTTGGGAGGAGGAGAGATTGGGCCGGCCGTGCAGGGGGAGAGCATCGGGGATTGGAACGGGGTGGGACTGCAGCGCGCGGGGGGCAGTCAAGAGCTAGAGCGGGCGGGCTGTCTCATCGAGGTGAGTAGCCGTGAGGCCATTTGTTGGTTGATGGTTGATGCACGCCTTTTTTTGTCGCTGGTCAGTTGTTGAAGGAAGCCGACCTATGTATCTCGAGTCTCTGTCAAGCGTTTCATGGGGCATCGCAACCACACTACATTTAGGTCCAGGCGCGCGCCAAGCTCCAGTCCAACCATGTGCCCGAAAGAAAGCAGCTTGGCTGTCAATGGCCACGACTACACCCTTCCGCCCGCCCACCCGCCGGCCCCCTCTTGCTGAGACTTTTCAGCGAACCCCGTGCCGGCTAAGCACGTGCGAGGACCGGACGCGATAGCGCATGAACATTAGGACGTTGAATACCTCTACACTGATCGCGCATTTGTAACTGTGAAAAGAGAGAAACATCCACACCGTCACCATTCCAACGCCGATATATTCTGTTCTACTGGTGCAGGCAGGGGTTCTGGGTAGACAACACAGCCGGGAGGAGGCCAAGCTCTCGGAAGACCGCGAGGCCCTGTCTACGAATTGGGCCGAGCTCGGCACGTACGTCGCAAAACCATGTGTCTCGCGAAGCATGCCCGCATCCCCTTGATAGCCCAAACCAAGTTTTCGTATCTTTTCGATGAGCACCCTTATTTTGAAGCCGTCATCATCCCACACCGCATTTCCATTTCTTTCCTCCTGTTTCCGCCCGAAATGGGAGAATCATCTACGGCTCAAAAACGCTTACGAGAGAGCTGTCGCCCCGGAGCAAGCACGTCGACAAATTCTTCGAGGCGTTGCCCACGATTCCTTTTCTTGGGTAAAGCAGGAGCAGATGGCATTTTCCTAGCAGTCAAGCCTGGCGTGGTGGGACCCATTTTTCAAATCTTGTGTTTTCCAAACATTTTTTGGGCTTTTGCCAGTATGTGTAACCCCCCATGCCGAAATTCCAGGGTGCGGCATGATCTCGAGAAGGAGGGAAAAAACGACGACACTTCGGACGGAGAGTGGGCCGAGATGCAGCTTGAGCTCATCCGTCAGGTAGGCTGCGCATATATCGATTGCTCATGATGACGTTTACGATCCGTATCAGTGTTGGTTGATATGTTCGGCACTGTTCTGGATACTACACTCGCGAAGAACGATTTCGTGCAATATAAGCGGTTTTCCCTTGGCTCGCGGGTGTGATAATATTGTAGCCAGCCCATTTACTTCGTTGGCATGTTGTATTTTCCCTCCACACAAAGACGCCCAAGCTGCTGCTGGTATCTACAGCTTGGGAATCGTCTTCACCATACCCACAAGAGAGAGAGAACAGTTAGCTCTAAACTATGAGACCTTTGTGTTCGAGACAAAAAAAACGAGATTTCCTGGAATCTGTCTTGGGTAGTGGACAGAAAAACAAACCCAGAAAAAAATCGACTATTGTACCATTCAATTTAGTTGGAACTTCTAAGCATTTCATATTTTTTTGTTTTGGAAACGACATCAGTTAAACAGCACATTTCGTGTCCTTTTTTGCTTTTCCAGGAGAGGGCTGTCGTAGCAAGGGCTAACGAGATGCGAGCGAGGCGCGCGAGACTGGACACCCTGAGGCGCGACATCATTGACCTGGAGAAACACGCCGGACTGACACCAACATTGTCCCCAGGAAATTCTCGAGAGCATCGCCAACACCAAGACAAGTTCCTTGTGCCGTCACAGCCGGTCCCAGAAGAAGCAGAGTCGGTCGCTCTTATGCCTTCTCGTTCCCGGGCCGGGGTGGGCGACGAGGAGCCGTCGTGGGCGGCAGAATTTGTTGAGGAGGAGGTTATCCGGGATGCGGAAACGGGTGTCCGCTTGATGCCTCTTCTTCCGACGCATAAGAATAGCGAACAGGACGGCGGTTACAGCAGTTTCATGTCGGCAAGTGGCGCTGTTGGAGGCAGTGACGGCGGTGGCAGTGGTAGTGGTGGGGGTGATGATGCGAAGGTACGGGGCTATGGGTTTGGGAGGTTGTGGAGATGGGTGCGTGGGTCCCGGTGAGGAAACCGGGAGCGGAGGAGGAGGGCCTCGCGAACCTTCGCTGGGTTTGCTATTCTCTGGATTCGGCTGGACCTCACGACAAGAGTGGCTGACCGACAGAGAATTTCATGCGATCACGTGATTCCCGATTTGACGCGAGCCTCTTAGAATGGATTTTTGACGACAAAGGTGGAACGAAAAAACAAGAACATTGGCACTGTACAAAGGCCAAAACCGACGACCCTTTCTTGTCTACAAGTTGCTTGGTAGTGGATTATCTTGCCACAACCTGCTGGTTTCGGGTGTGCATTTCGAACTTTTTTTTTGCGCTTGGCTCGGTCCACCGAAGGAGAGAGAAAGAGAGACAAAGAGGGAGACACAGAACAGACAGACAGGTAGCGACAGACCCTGTCGTTCATTGTTATTTTGCTCTCTCTGTCACGATTGGGAAGAGTCTAAATGAGTGCGACCGTGGTAAGTGCAATCGGCAGCTATCCATATACCAACAAAACGCGCCACCGCACTCTTTGGACCAAGGCAAGAGGGAGACGAGGGAGGGGTGACCAAGGATTTCCCACTTGTGACAACATTTCGAGTTTTGACAAGGCTCTCTCACAAAATCACGCGGCCTCGCCCTAATAGTACTCTGAGGTACAATGTTCGGCAACGCTTGTGAAATCTGCACAGTTACCCCTGATGAAATCCGCATTACGTCTGAGTCCGATATGCAATTTCAAACCTAACGTATAAGGCTTCACTACACGCAACAAAAGAAACACACAAGTCGTAGCTATTTTGTAGGCTTTTGAGCACGAGACGTTGTCGAAAACGATTGCCTGGATTGGGTAGACTAAATCTACAGAAGCAACCATAGGCGACGAGGTGACTACTCTATAAGCTACGTGCTGCAGCTCTTTGTTCCTGGTCGTGCTCGCGACATGGACGGAATCGTATGTGCATCCTGAACCTCTTGCAACCTCGCCTCGGAGATGTCTTGCTGCATTTGCGACACCTCTTGTTGGATTTGCTGGGCCTGTGCAATATGGCAAGAGGGAGAAAATACGAGGCGGAGGCTATTTAGTGTCGCCCACGAGTCAAGATGCGATGGGGGAAGGAATGTCGAGCAACGGATTGCACATTCGCCTCGCAGGACAGGGGCGGTTTCGAGTCCCGCCTCCTCGACTTGATTGGAACACCGGCACCTACTGTAACACCGCCACGCCCTGGTTCTCCTTGGGTCATGTTGATGATTCCGAAAATGTCTCCTAGAAAAGGCAATTTCTTCACGAAGGGACCGGCATGGGCTTCTTGCCGAGGCAAGGCAAATTAAATTTCAAGCCGAAATGTCCAATGTTCCCTCGGACCTCATCAAAGAACCCCCCCTTCCCCCATGTGCCAAAAACTCTTCAGATCATGATTTCAGAAGATGTTTCCACGTTCGTTGCCCACCTTTAGTTTCATTTTTTCCTGCACTAGACGGTGACCTTCGTCAAAGATGCCTCGGACGTCTGCTATCGGTGCGGAGCGATGGCGAGTGGCAGCCCATGCCGCCGCCGATCTCTCTTGCTCTTCCTTAAGGGACATTTTGAGTTGTTTTACCTCCGCGTATGCAACTGTGAGGACAAGGGGCCATGGAAAAAGTATGAACGAATAAGCTGATTTTAAACGCTATGAGAATACCCTTTTCACCAGCGGAGGTAGTTTTGCTCTTGTTGCAATGTGGCGGGGAATTGCCAAGCGTGTCTGACTTTGGTCGGCCTTGCTAGGTTGAAAGGTGAGCGTGAGCCTTAGGGGCACGCTCCACCCTCCGGTTGGTCACAGCAGATGGAGGGTCTTTTCGACCTCGAGAGTGTCGTTCGTATGCGGGGCCACGGATCTTTACGGTTGTATGTGCGTCCCTACCACTGAGAAGATACCTATATCCTGGTTCCACAGCTAGACGAAAATTGAGGTAAGGTACACAAAGACGACAGCAACGAATATCACAGCAACCAAGACAAACCGATACCGACAGCAGCGCCCACAGCTCCCTGATCAACACTGACACCGGTTTTGCAAACAACAACAAGAGCACACACGGTTAGCCAATCAAGCCAAAATCACCTCTCTTCGTACCTGCCAGGCGAGCCCTTGTCTCGCTAGTCTCCTTGCGCGCCTTGAGCAGATCCTCCTTCCCAAAAGTCCTCTCCATCTCGCCGGCCTCCTTCTCCTTGACTCGAGCGTCCGCAGACACCCTGCGGGCTCGCTGCCGACTAGCGTCCAGCAGCGCTTCTTGCAGCTGACATTGCATGGGGTCGCAACGACGATGGGGGTTATCGAATGCTTGGAGGTTTGACATGGCCTCTTCGCTAGGGAGTGGTCTCGCGTTACTCTAGCCAAGTCAACCGTCGGGCGAACAACAAATACAAGATGATTACGAAACTCGTGTGGTCATTACACCTTCAAGAGACGTAGTGTTTATATCTGACAACAGCCACGCGTGGAGCGAGGTTGGTAGGAGAGTGGGTAAAGCCGTACAGCAGTATTTGCGGAAGATGGAAAAGGAGGGGACCAAAACGTTGAAGCCGTCTGCATTGTCGGTACGCAAGTGGAGAGGATGTTGCAGCGAGTTCTGGATCCTCACCGCGGATGCCGGGGCCGAGATCGAGAGACAGTGGAAGCTTGTCGTAAAACATGCTACTGTGCCCCACGCATTCTCACCTGTACCCTGAGATCTCTAACAGCATCTAAAGCCCTCGCCCCTTCCGCAGCAGCGTGAAGGCCCTTTCGGTCAAGTCGAACCAAGTGATGGATAGGGGGTGGGAGGTGTGTCAGGGTAGGGTTGAAGGCTCTCAAAAGCTCCAACAAGCTTATATCAGTGGTAGACAACAACCAATAGCCTTACAGCTACACCACCACACCTCGACCGAAAGGAATCCTGTGGCCGCCTTCTCGGCCCGGTCGCGCAATACCGACACCATCGCATGGAATTCTCCGTCTGGCACGCCGCGCACAAATCCCATGCTCGCAAGGCACTCCTTGAGAATCTGCGTAACGTTGGCGGCATCGAGAAGGCGATTCAATGTCGATGGCCTCAAGTCAGAGAGGAGCGGTTTTCTCCTGCAAGGGTCGGTATGCGCGTGCCGTGCCTCGGGCCGCACTTGCTTCGTTCACGTATGAGAGGTGAGAAATTACGGTGGAACACGCCAAGGCGTCACTATGTGATATTAAGCCGTATTCTTTATGAATATGGACACGCGACTTGTGGCACCCGGCCGGAGACACAAGAAGTTCACTTCAACGCTTCAGCAAGTGTCCGGCAGAGCTTGCTGTGCACTGAAACGTTGATGGGGCTGTAGCACAGCACTCGGAGACAGAAGCGAAAAGAAGAGCGTCTCGTGTGGCGCCTTGTGCACGAAAGAACTGTGTGTAACGTCTTGAAAACGGTGCCACCGTCGAGAGATCTTACCTCCCCGAGACTAACGACCACCGGCTGAAGCGACCGATTCTTTTCAGCCGCCTTGACAGCCTGTTGGCTCGATCAGTCCATTCACCGGTCGCCGTCCCGTTGGGTGGGTGGTAAATTGAGTGAAAAAGCAATGACAGAGAGACAGCGAAGACGTCTGCATGTGTCAGGCATCAGGAGTACGTAGGAAAGGCTTTATTCACCTACACATGGGTGCTTTGGTTTCCTCGTAAGGTGAGGAGGTATGGCCAATCACAAAGCCATGCCTTCCTACGTAGATATCACCTTCCTTCGTTTCTCCTGAGATCGTTTTTTTTTGCTCACCTTGCGCAGTTCTCCTATCTCCGTCTCAGCTTCGGCGAGCTTTGCCTGAGAGAGCTGCAGACGCTGCCGTAGCTGCTTTTCGCATCGCTCGCGGACTGCCATTGACTGCAGACTGTGTGCCGCGGACTCGCTGAGAGATGTAGGGAAGGAGGGGCAGGAGAGGGGTTGGGGGAGTGGAATGAGCACGACGATAAGGAGGTGTAACAGCGGGTGACAGTGTAGCGGCATGGGTAGTGGTGTCCAGGGGCTCCAAACACGAGTGAGTTGCTGCGTTCACAGTGGTGGTCAACATCAACAGCTCTACTTCCCATCACCAAATCTTGGACCATCGTCTATCTGTAGTGAGTATGTGCTGCGCACTCTCGCTATGAAAAAAATAAAGGCAGAATCGAGGGTGACCTTAACGCCGACGTCAGTCCCCCCTCTTTCTCTTCCTGGGCGTCCGCGCGTTCTCGCAGGGCTTCTGCAGCTTCCGCCGCTGCTTCAGCCGCTTCACGGGCAGCTCTCGCCGCGTCAGCACGCTCCTTTCCTAGCACTCTTTCCACTTCACGCAGAGAGATCTTGGCGTTTCGCGTCTCGAGTAATGCCTTTTCCGTAGCTGATGCTTGCTGGTTGTATCGTCTTTCCCATCTGGCTGTGACAAGGTTGGTCAGGGGGGGGGGGGGGGG
>CACKRE030000548.1:229822-249355 GCA_902602495.3 Ectocarpus sp. CCAP 1310/34 | reverse complement strand
CCCCAGGCCAGCGGGCCCCGTCCCTGCCTCCCTCCCCCCACAAGGCGCTCTCGTTTCCCCTCAGGGCCGCCAAGGACGGTGCCGACCGACGCCAGGACTGCAAGGACGGGGCGAGGCGTACATGAGAGAGGGCCGTCGTCCAATGAGTGGAATGCTGAAACATGATCTGTTGGGGTGGAGGGGCTGCTGCTGCGTGGGGCGTAACTATTTGTGAAAGAGAGGTCATCGAATGGAGTGTTGAAAGATGATTATTTGTGTTGGGGGCACTGCTGGGGTGGTAACTGCGAGGCGTCCGGTTGCAGAATAGCGAAATATAGATGCGGAGCTGACGATTATTTTCGTTCGCACAGCCACCGCTGCTGTTTCGGACGAGATAGGTTACACAAAAAACGGAACGGTACCGGTTCCACCGCACGGGCCGAAAATCCCCCCGAACAGACCGGACGGGCATGACAACCACGCTCGTCATTTCATCGCTGTTCTCCACCTTCATGTCCTGGCGAGAGCCTTCCGTCTCCGTCTCCGCCGGGGCTCTCTCCCTCTCCTCCGCCATCTTTCGCTTCCACTGGCACGTCTTGATGTGCTGGTACACGACCACCGCCACTGGGGGGTACGGGCACCGATGAATGGGGGTGGCG
This sequence comes from Ectocarpus sp. CCAP 1310/34, assembly GCA_902602495.3. NCBI lineage: Eukaryota > Phaeophyceae > Ectocarpales > Ectocarpaceae > Ectocarpus > Ectocarpus sp. CCAP 1310/34. Next base: position 248,717 of record CACKRE030000548.1, on the reverse strand, counting down.
GGGTAGATGAGTCTTGTGCGTGGGGGAGGGGAGGGGAGGTGGACACTTCCGAGAAAAGTTGTGAGCAGGGACCACCCACATGTGTATGAGCATGTTATTTAGTGTGGAGCAAAAGATCCGCGATTCATTCCTCCGGACGGAAGATAGTCGGTCGTTGTTTCAGCACCTGCATCTCCCAAGCTTAGCTCAGAAAAACACTGACTTGCCGCCGCCTACCCTACACATGGCCGTGCTGCCACTAGGGTGGCCCTGGAATGAATCCTTCGACCGCTTGTATCCATCACATGTAGTTGTCAATAATCTACTGCTTGTGCCGCCAACCACTCAAGAACGACTGCCGGCAACACTTCCGCCACCTCCATTCCAACGGGCGACCCTGCGATCTTCCCGCTCTCTTTCTCTCTCTCGCTCTCTCTCTCCAAGCGCTATTATAGCTCACCTCTCCGCAAGGCGTCGTGGTAGTTAGGCCGGGCGACCGAGCTCGGCGGCGCCACCGCACTGAAAACCCTTCTGTCCGGCGCCTTGTACTTCATCTCATGGAAAGACTCGGTCGACATGTTCGACGTCACCGTCGCGTAGCACGGTACGAACCTCTCCTCCTGCGGCAGTAGTGGGACCACACGGCTGTTGTGTGAAGTTTGTCAAGCTCGACAGCTCGCGAGATTGTTGTGTTTTTGACTCCAAGAGACCAGCGAACCTCAACGAACTAAAAAGAGAAAGAACAAACATATGTACAGCATAACAGTAACCGCCGAAGACAGTCATCGAAGGACGCGGTGGAGTTCGAACATGTCTTAAAACAGGAAACGTGTCCATGCCTCCATGTTAAGGATTTTAAACCTGCTGTGCGGTCAGATTTCGAAACCTTCAAACTTTAACCATCGCTTTGGGGAGACCTAATACTTACAAACATTACACTGGCGTTCAAATGTACTGCATGGCGACGAGTAGGATATGTGAGGGAAGAGCTGCACTGAAGTTCGCGGCCCCACACTCGTAGGCGCTGTGTGGCGAAAACTATGCTGTGTGCTTGAGGCGCGTCGGGAAAGCTGCCGCCAACTCTAACTTTACATGCTCTTATTAATTCATTAACTCCATGTAGCATGATACCTCGTCGTCTTTAACAACGCAACGCGTTCGGTTCGTGCCGCCCCTCCCTTTCTAATGAGAGGATGAGAGGTTGAGCCTGGTGTGAGCTCTACACCACACACAGCACACACGCACGGAAGAACATGAATGCATAAGCCAGTACTGGGAAACGTGGAGGCAACCGTCTTCTGGTAAAATGCCGAGCTAGCCGCGTTCGCGTGCGAGGTCTTCGAAAGCAACGTGCAAATGCTTGTATCCTCTGTCGGCAAAATAGGTTTCGTCTTACAACAGAGGAAATATCATCATAGATTGAATGATTTGCGGTGAAGCCGCTGGTCATACGCATACGCATATGTACATGCCCGCTGCCATTTTGGCCTTCGACCTGATACGTGTTTGAGACAAAGTGAAAGTTCCCCCATATGACTCACTCATGAGAAAAACTTCTATGACGTCACCTGCAAGAGGTACCGCTGCTGGTCTGGTGTTATCTCGAACCCCACAGACCACACAAGCCTTGCGCAACGTTCTTTGAGGAAACATGTAAATATACCCAAATATTTAAAGGGCTATTGTAGGTAATTCGTCTGTGGAGGGGAACGAATGTTCCATTCAGCCTTGCTCCCATCCAAATTGAACCGAACATCTATTCGCTGCGGGCGAGGGTCATGCCCTATAAATTGTAGACATGTGACTTGACAAGTCCATCTGATTTGGACGCCCATCATCTCGGAAACGATCGATTTCGAAGGTTATGAAGAGCTAGAGCTGTGGTAGAGGGGCATGCATGCGGGTTACGTGTGTGTGGTGCCGAACACCTTCATGCAGCCCTTTGCAGAAGGCTGCCGTATCTATCACCATCAGCCGTCGGCAAGTGAATGGTTTGCGGTTCATGCGCACATGTGTACAGGGGCGGCGCACCCTCGGCCAACAAGCAAATTTCAATTTTCGCGGCGGGGCCAGGCCCGACGGCACAATGGTTGGCGCACGAAAGTGCAAAAATACCTCACTGACGCCATGGATTCATTGCTAATCTGTCTTGGACTCTTTTCTTAGATAGAGATGGATTCGATGTGTTCCTTCTACAAAATCGTGGCTGACAACGAATGGGCTATTTGCATCTCTGGTTCGGAAGGGAGGGGTAGGGTTTAGTTGGCTGAGAGATAGGGCTCGCGACAGCACGGCGAGTCTGGACAAACAACATGTTACGAGTGCCGTTGGCTGTAAACTCTTCGTCTCCACCGGGTCTGATTGGAACAGTTTTTTGGGCCTGTGGAACTCTGGAATCGAGCAAGTGACAACCGTAGGCGCGGTTGAACAAATACAAAGCTGACTGATCATCATTATGACATATAGGTTCATCTGCTACATGGTTCGCGGAGATTCCAATCAGCCAAGTGTGGTGTGGACGCTCGTCCATGTGGGTTTTGGGTCAGCTTCGGCCGTAGAATCGAGAGTCGAGGCTCCGTCACGTCGCAGGTTCAATAAACACTGCTACCTGGAGAGGCTGATGTGTTTTGGGTGGTGGTATACGGCACGCCAGACGGGCAGCTGTTGAAGGTTGAAGCACCCAATAAGAAAAAAAATGACACGTCGACTTTTGATATGCGCTCATACTAACTGGTTTACCGTCTTGGCCCTGCGTCTCACCGTGAACGACCCTCGCTTCGTCGCCATGCGCTGTTGTCGCCACGCCTTAAGCTTGTCCTCGTCGGTCCCATGCACCTCGACGCTCCTCTCTTCGTCTCTCCCCGCCTTCCCACCATCCTCCTCCCCCTCCTCCTGTTGACGCTGGTGGCAGCGGGTCCCGGGTGCTTTTGCCTCGAGCGCGTGCGCGCGTAAGGGCTCCCGCACCCCGGCCGCCTTGATCGCCACGGGCTTCGACGCACTCCATCTCTGCCGCCCCCCCGCGTCCGGGCGGCGTGCGGCCCACCCGGGCTCCAGGAGGGGCCCCGGGTCGCGGTCGTACCGGTCGTTCTCTTCCCCGCTCTCGTCGGCCGTGCGGGGAGTTGACAGGCTATCATCCGTCGAAGAATGGCTTCGACTCCCTCTGGTGTTGTTGTTGTTGTTGTTGATCTTGCCGAGGTGGGCGAAAAAGTCCACGATAGCCGTGAAGATGTTGCCCTGGTGCTTGGCCTCGCCGCCGCCTCTCCTCTCGTCGCCCTTGATATGTCTGTCGTGGCCCGCTACTGCTGCTGTGCCCTTCTGATCGCGGGCTTTGGCCGGCGGCCTAGCGTCGGCCGCTATCATCACCTCGTCTCTCATCCACTCTGAGCCCCCGCTGCCCCGTTTACCGTAGTTCGACGGAGCCATGCACTGACTGCTGTAGCACCGCAGCAAAACGCCTGGACAGGTACCACGACCACGCTTAACGTGGGTCTCGTCTCCACGCCAAAATCTTGAATATCGTGCACCTCGCGCCAATAGTGTAGTGGACTACTCTGGTTGCTGTGCGTGAATGACTCTTCGTAAGGACTCTGGCTCTGGAGCGCAGCTCCATTCTCTCTCCATCTATCCCTCCCCCGGTGCCTTCTTTTGTTTTGATTGGTTGACGGGTGACGCTGTTTCCAGAAATCTTAGCACTTGTCCGTATGTGGGGACTGCTGTGCCTTGAAGTGAGCTCCCCGGTAGAGGTGGTTAGGAAGAGGGTGGCGATGGTAGGGCTCGAGGCACTCCCTTGAGCACCACAGCAGGGCTACAGCAGTAGATGGCTACATGTTGATGCTTTGTAGCCACCATCCCTGTCGTTTCGACGACGAAATTCCGTAACGAAAAAACATCACATGCGTTCGCTCGAGGTCTCCATCCCACGCGCTTCATCACTATGACAGCATCAGCTCTCATCACATATCTTGTATTTAAGTGTTGAATGTGATGTATCATCCACCAACGGGAGTGTTTCTACAAGTAGATCCTCGCGGGTGGTGCTTTCCCAGAGGAAAACCACGAACTGGTGGCAGCAATCGGGACCGGCGGTCGTAGAAACATAAGCACGCGCGGTGCCTTCGCCGTGTGGAATTTTTTTTGAATTTCGTGGCCATCGTCGATCTTTGCAGCAACACACACGTATCCCGCACCCACGCGGATCTGTGCGTGTTACACACCACGTATGCACGCAACCCTTCGACACCAAAAGCATTAGCTAGGGTAGAGTGTCGTTTCTTCAGTGGTTTTGCGAGAGTGTCACAAGCTTGCAGATGCCTTCCTCCGAGCCCTAACCCTACCTACTGCTTGAAGCGTGGGACCACCAAGGATCTAACGTGAATCTTGGATCGTGATCCATTCTGCTCTCAGATTCATCAATGCAAGTGCAGCAAATTTGCCGCCTCGAATCAAATGCGGTCCTCATTGAGACTTGACATGCCTCGAAGCTGAAATTCGCATCCGAAGATAACCTCAACCATGAGACACTGCTACACACACAGATGACGCGCAACAATTCTCGATCTACTCAAGCCACCTAACGGGCATTGGATCATGTCTGGGTATAGTCTACATACTCATGTTCGACACAAGGCAACACCTTCGAAAGCACAACAAAGGAAGCATGGTAAAAACAAGGAAACACATTCGAATAAGAAGGGGAGAATCCCCTGTCCAGCTATGCCAGCACCCAGCACCCAGCACCCAGCGTCCAGCCTGATAAATCAGAACTTGTCCTTTCGTTTGCGACCTGTAAACTTGTTGTCGTCTCTGACGTCCCTCCCCTGCCGCCGCTGCTGGTCCTTCTTCGCTAACACCCAATTTCGAGTCTTGGCAACTTTGCCCTTCTTGGGCTTCCCTCGGTGTCCGCGCCTCTCTCTGCTGCCACCCTGTGAGCAACGAGGGAGCATCGCGTCGATAACATTCAGCAGATCGTGCTCGTACAGTAATCAGCGAGAGATCGAAGGGATTGTATTGGTTGCTGAGGAGTGGCCAAAATCGGGTACATCCGGCCCCAATCCGGCCATTATCGGGTACTCTTGTTTGTCACAGTCGGCAGCGCCCTCCTGGCGCCATCTGATTGGTCGACGCCCGCCCCTACCCGGCCCTGACCCTATTCCCACCGGGTGCACCCGATCTTGGCTACTCACAGGCCGAAAGNATTTCCACCGGGTGCACCCGATCTTGGCTACTCACCCCCCGGAGGGTACCCGATCTTACTCTCGCCTACCCGAAAATGGCTGGGCTATTCGACCAACAGACCACCAGCAGACCACGCTCACGAACACACGTCACCAACACCCCGCACTCGAGTTCCGACGCTTCCGACGGCGGGCGGAGGTGGACCTAACGCGGCTAACGCGGCGAAACTCTCGTTTGAAGTGGATCAGTGGATCTCTCTCCTGCAACGCGGCGGAACTCTCGTTTGAAGTAGATCTCGCGCCTCAACCCACCAAGTCTCTCGTGGTTAATCTCGGCACTCGTGCCTGAGCGGTAGACTGGCATCGGCAGAATATGAGCGATGAAGTAAAGAACACCGCGGTCCTCGCGCAAGGCGCGTGCTACTTCACCACCAGCCATCTTTGGACAGGTTCATGCTGCGTGCACCACCACCCTCTCTATCTTTCCCCATCTCCTGTGGCAAGCCCGCAGTTCCTTGTCTCTCCCACGTACTCACGAGAGGTCGAAGTCAAGGAAGTATTATCGCTGTTTAACCCGAGGTCCCACGGCATCCACTGCTTGCTGCTGCTGCATTACTGTACGATCCTCTTCCTACACAACATGTGTCATAAATTTTCGGTCTTGATCAAGACATAACCACGGCATCCACTGCTTGCTGCTGCTGCATTGCTGTGTACGAACGACCCTCTGCGTACACAACAACGTGCCATACATCTCCGGTCTTGATGTGTCTATACATATATTCCAGACGAAAGTAACACCCTGATGCTTCTGTGCCTGATGCTTCCGTGGACATATCTGAGCTGCGTTGTGTGTTTGTGTCCAGCTCAAGTGATCACGTGAGGTATTGAACGGTATTCATCCACCGCCGCCCGCCTGGCCCTCTCTCTCCTCCCTCTCCGATACGAAACGAGAACCAAGAGAGTTCCGCCGTCGGCGGTGGGTTGCAGGAGGAGTCTTGCAGGAGAGAGATCCACTTCAAACGAGAGTTTCGCCGCGTTAGCCGCGTTAGGTCCGCCTCCGCCCGCCGTCGCAAGCGTCGGAACTCGAGTGCGGGGTGTTGGTGACGTGTGTTAGTGAGCGTGGTCTGCTGGTGGTCTGTTGGTCGAATAGCCCAGCCATTTTCGGGTAGGCGAGAGTAAGATCGGGTACCCTTCCGGGGGGTGAGTAGCCAAGATCGGGTGCACCCGTTGGGAATAGGGTCAGGGCCGGGTAGGGGCGGGCGTCGGCCAATCAGATTGCGCCAGGAGGGCGCTGCCGACTGTGTACAACAAGGTACCCGATAATGGTCGGATTCGGGCCGGGTGTACCCGATTTTGGCCACTCCTCTTGGTTGTTCCTGGCCCGCATTGGCTATGTACGGTTTCAAAGAAATTGCAAAAAGCACAAGCAGCACGAAAAACTGAAGTCCTCGTCCGAATGTTTGATTCTGAACCACACGTTTTCTCGTCGTTTAAAACACCAAACGCGCTAAGGAAAGCTCTGCACAGGGGGACGCCGTGCTGTTGTCGCTGCCACAAACGGGACTATATGTGGAAGGAGCGATCGTCGCCCTCAAACACCCACTCACGTCAAACTTGGCCGCCGCTGCCCCGCCCTCCGGTTCGGCCACCTTCGCCGCCGGTGTCTTGTAGCCATGCTCGAAGCTCAGGCAAAGGTAGTACTTCTTGGCCTTGGTAGAGTTGGGATAGTCAATCACCAGCCCCCCGGTGAATCCCGCCCTGAGGGAAATCGGCAAGAGAAACCAACGTGATGGGAGAGGAGGCGGGGCGTCGGCTGAGCATCAACCAATGGTAGTGTCACTTCGCATCTGTAGGCACTGCGGTTCGTTGTCGGTAACAACTCAGGAAAAATCGCATGACGTTCGGGTTCTCTGCACGAACAAGGTAGCCTCGCAGCTCCGAACACGCAACCGACGCTCGCGGCGAGTGCACTTTCAACTTGGGGTTCTTCTATCCTCCAACCCATTGTGTTGATGATACATCGGCAGTCCGCCTAGAAATCTACGCATCGATCATCTTCCACGCAGAGACATAACACCTCTTTGCACGAACGAACCTACCACGCACATGTGTTTGAATGGCGAGATGTCTGTCCAATTCTCACCCCGAACGAATCGTCGTCCTCTAACACTTAACACAGGACCCTTCCCGGTTGCCACATGCACATCAACCACCCCATCTTGCCTGGCAGCACAAGAGGAGATGAGGACCGCCTGCTCGGTGCTATCCGGGTAAAACTGTAGCGCCGCTCTGGAGCCTCGCTTGAGTGTCGCGTACAGCGACGAGAAGAAACGGAGCAAACGGGTCTTCGCTACCTGCTCACTCGTCTGCGCATAGCACAGCCACTGTCGTCGTCGTGGGAAGGGGTATCGAAAACGGGGAGGGGGGGAGGGTAAAGGCTAGGTCACAAAATGAATGGATGCGAGTTCATTTGATGCCTTCCTTCTGTCATTTGGCCATGAACACCAATCCCATGCCAGACGAAGAATCTCTCTAGCATCTTTTACTTGATGCAACATCGATACTGGGGTGTTCTTTCATGTACCTGCCAGCCACATTTCACCCAAGTAAAGTTGATATCCTCACCGCTTTCTCTTCGGCGTTTTGCGGGAAATTTTATCGTCGTGTCGCGATCGCCTTCCAACCCTTTGTGGTGCTCAGATCTTTGTTGCCGCTATCAAAATCTTGGCATACGCGAGAGAGCAGCGGCCAATGCGACGGCCACACACGTGAGCAGCAGTACGCGAACGATTCTAGCCCCCGTTGGAAGTCACAACAAACAGCGATGGCCACGCCGTTTTCAGACCCCAAAAGTGGGTTTCTTGGCGGTGGGCGGGTACAGTATACCGAAAATTGGTCTGCATCGAAACACAGCTACGCGATGACAAAATCACCTGCAAAGCAGACACGCTGATGCAGCCGTCGAACGTCGCTGGTCGGAACGGTAACCCAGTGCCCATGTCGTGTTGACACAAGTCACCGAAACTGGATGCAATATTGCGGGAGAAGCAAAAGCACGCGTCGAATAATTAAGTGGCAACTGTTACGGGTGTCAAAGCGGGAAAATTCCTATAGGGAAAAAATTGAAAAAGCGTCCTCGGATCTTGCTGATGGAAAATCGACCAACCGATGAAATTGCACGGAACCGTCGGAACCTCCCGAAAAGACCCTCTGACGCACACGCGCGAGGGCGCGGCTCGCCTGTGTGCTTTGCGCCCTGCTACGGGGCACAACACAACACCATTGCGCGGTCCCAGTCTAGAGCATATGTCATATGACACGCCCGAGCAGCCCCCGGGTGGTGAGATCGCACCGACGGCTGCTGCTGGTGCTGGTGCTGCCGCTGGTGCTGGAGAAAACAGCAGCAGCAGCGGCGGCAGCAGCAATCAGGAGGAGCCCCCCATTATCCACGCGCATCGTCTCGGTTGTGTGCTACACATCCTGCACATCTCCATCACCGCGGGCATGACCAGCGCGCTCTTCATGGGCCCGCTTGGTAAGGGTTCCTGGCATGAGTGGGAGCGCGACCATGTTTTCTCCCTTCTTGGGATGGTTGTTACAACACAAGCCGCTCAGAATCGTCGAACGCAAATTTTCAGCGGTGGAAAAGGGTAGTGGCGGCGCAGCTACCTAACGCGAAGCCGTGGCTCATCAAGTTTATCAGGCCTGCTGAGACGCGTTGGATGGTGGTTATGGACGGGGCCAAGCTCCTCTGTGAACGCTGGGAGCAGGTCGAGTGGCTTTTTTGCGAGTACGCTGCTAGACAACTTTCAGAAACTACTGGGTCCAGTCGGCGTAGACTACATGCTTCGAGATCCTTTGGTTCGTGTGCATGTCATGTTCACGGCAAGGCTCGGAGAGCTGTTGTTTGACTGGGCGTACAACTGGATTCATGGCAAGGAGGGGTTCTTTCTGACGGCCGAAGGGGTGGGTCGGCGGCTGTTTCCTGGGATGCATTTGGTGGAGGTGGCTGACCTACCTCGCCTGCTGCTCCAAAAGTTGGAGACGATCCGCAAGGATCCCCAGGCGTACTTCGCGGCGCTGCTAGATCGCGTTCGAACTACCCTGAGCGACCCGATGGTAAGTGGTGGCGGGACTGAGTATTGCAGTTTGGATTATAGCGGGGTTGTGGCTAGAACACAACCGCTGCACAGCAAAAATGCTGCTGTACGAACGGCCGTCATCACAATTTTTGTTCTTCCATGCTGGCTCCCTTCCGCCATGTTTTTCAGCGTCGTGCTGCTACCTCTCTCTGCTTGTATCGGCTGGTGCTGGTGGCTACTGCTGCTACTGCTGCGATGGTCATGCTATGATAACACTTATGCCTTTGCCGCTTGAACTGGTCGCCAATCACATTGTCCTGATGCTGCAGGCGGAACTTTTCATGTTGAACTTCAGCGAGGACAGGTTTTTTATTGCCGAGTTCAAGAAGCGATGGATCAAGTGGATGCAGCGGCATCAGGAGCTACCTCTGAGCATGGCGCGGATTGGATGCTCCTCGTTTTAAGCTCGACAAGGAATACCGTATGTGACACAAGATAACACACCCCCTGGACCAATTTTCAATGCTCGGTTACTCCACGACGAAGAGGATGCATAAACGAAACGATATATTTTTGGAAAGCTCTCGACCAGACGGTTCCAACGCCGCCGTTTTGGGCGCCGTGAATCTTTCGGTTGTTGATAAATCGAGATTTGAAGAAACCGGTCCAGGGGGTGTGTTATCTTGTGTCATTTACGGTAATGGGGGTGGGTGGGCTGTAGAGCAGGTGGTGGGGCCGGAGTTTGCGCGTGCTTTCCTCCATGTAGCGTGGCCTGGTCTCTACGAGGGAGAGCCACGCACGGAGAGGGAGAGAGAGTACTGAACGCAGCTCGTGAAGGATTTGGAGGGAACCACCGAGGCACGAAGGAAAGATGAGTTGACGTTCGGGCTGTTTTCTGTATTGATGGGGATCTTTCTGTGAGGACTGAACTCGAGCAGTATGCGAATTCTGGGTGGGTTGACAAGGAGATTGACGAGAGTGCACCGAAGGGTACGTCAGCACTGGCGCGTCTGTTCGATTTTCCCCTTCTATACCAGTTGGTATGTCACCGATTCTACTTCGTTCCCATTCACCAGCAGTTGATCGAGGCCTTCTTTTCGAAGTACGAGTCATGCGCAAAGAAAACGGACATGACTGAGATGGATATTGTTCGTGTTGANAGTTGATCGAGGCCTTCTTTTCGAAGTACGACTCATGCGCAAAGAAAACAGACATGGCTGAGATGGATATTGTTCGTGTTGGGAGGTGGAAATCAGCGGAGTCTAGAGATATCGTGTGCGCCGATGCAACCGGTGACCAAATTCGTGGCGCCGGCAACAAGGTCCTAAAGGAGGCAACGCAAGCAAAGGCTATCTGCCACGCACGCAAACCGGCCGAGAACTTACGCAGAATAAGAGTGTTGGAAACGGAAGCTGCAGAGGATTTGCTGCATGTATTAGAGAAGGAAGGGAGTCGGGCGGCCGCGGGTGACCGCGGCAGAGTTGCCGGAGTCGGAGTGACGCGTGGGTTTTGAGTGACGTGGATTTTACAACGTTGAACAAAATCAAAATCGCAAGTCATGTTTTCACTCTGCCTCTCCGTGTGCACCACCATGTGTACAAGCGAAGGCTGCAGCTCAGGCGGCTGCACCGACAAGGTCGGGTACCGACCGTATGTTGTCTCTCACACCATCTTGCTTTTCAACACTCGTGTAGTCGTGCGTGCTCATACGCAAGAGGACGCATCAAAAATCGCGCTAATTTTCGTTTAACTTCAACCAAACGTCGAACACCTCACGCCAAGCCGAAGGAAACAAACGATAACAATCCCCCCCACTACCATGCGAGCTGCACACAACACAACGCATCCAACACATGACATAACGTTGCAGCTAGGCACGAGAGCATCTTCGCAGAGCTCACGTATCAAACGACTGAAAGCTGCACACCACCTCTGAAATTATTCAGCTCTCACACCCGCTCTCTTCCGAGCTGCCCCCCCCATCTCCCTCCTTGGCTTTCAATATCTGCGTCCTTTGGCGACCACTCGTCCTGGTAGCTGCTGGAGGAGGCGGCGCCTTTGCTTTCCCTTTCCCTTCCCCTTTCTCCCCTCCTTCGCCTTTCTCTTTGCGTTGCCTTTTGTCCGTTCCTTTGGGGGCGGCGGCGGCGCCGCCGCCGCTGGCTTTACTGCGTTTGTTTGCCCGCAGCCCCACCCCGACCGCCCGCCCCGCCCACCCCGCCCGCCCCGCTGGGTTTCTTGGTGGTGTCCTCACCCCGTAGCTTTCTCTGCAACAGCTTCACACAACCCTTCCCCTCGGAGGAAACAGACGCGGTTATATCACTCAAGACGAAGAGCATNGACCACTATTGCTGCTGGCTCCCCCTGTAGCTCTTGTGGGGGGTTTCTTGGTGGTGTCCTCACCCCGTAGCTTTCTCTGCAACAGCTTCACACAACCCTTCCCCTCGGAGGAAACAGATGCGGTGTTATCACTCAAGACGAAGAGCACCTGGTGTTTTGGGTAGCCAAGCGTGTCGACGATCGTTTCGTAAAACAGCTGAGCCTGCGTTTCTGCCGTTTTGTCTTTCATGCTGCATACGCGCAACAGGCCAAACCACGGCGCGTCCGCCTCCACGTCGTGAAAAGCGACGAAGACAGGGAACTTCTTGTCCTCGTTGCGGAGCGACTCGTCATCCGCAATCAACAAAAAGGGCGCCCTGAGAACTGCTTTGACCAACTCCTCGCCATCGAGCTGCGTAATGCCGAGAGCGAGAACCTTTACCGTGTTGCGCGCACACGTGATGTTGAGATCTTGTTTCAATTGTACACCCGTGGCGTGGAACACGGTAGACTGAAGCAGCTGCGGAGTCATGTTGAGAGACACCCCCCCTTCCACGAAGCTCTTAAACAGCCGGGCAGCAGTCTCCNCTGCGTTTCTGCCGTTTTGTCTTTCATGCTGCATACGCGCAACAGGCCAAACCACGGCGCGTCCGCCTCCACGTCGTGAAAAGCGACGAAGACAGGGAACTTCTTGTCCCCGTTGCGGAGCGACTCGTCACCCGCAATCAACAAAAAGGGCGCCCTGAGAACTGCTTTGACCAACTCCTCGCCATCGAGCTGCGTAATGCCGAGAGCAGGAACCTTTACCGTGTTGCACGCACACGTGATGTTGAGATCTTGTTTCAATTGTACACCCGTGGCGCGCAACACGGTAGGCTGAAGCAGCTGCGGAGTCATGTTGAGAGACACCCCCCCTTCCACGAAGCTCTTAAACAGCCGTGCAGCAGTCTCACCAAATTTTCCGCCGGGTTTGAGCCTCTTTTTGATGGCGCGCATCAGCACCTTCTTCTCGTCCTCTGCAGAGAGCAACTCCCCACCGCCCTCTCCCTTCTCCTCCCCAGGTGCCGCTTGCTCCGGTTCCTCTTCCGGTTCGTTAGCCTTGAGGTTCTCAACGCGCGCCTTGGCTCTCTTCGTCTGGAACACGAGGAGAGGAGGAGGAGCAGCAGCAGCGGCGGCAGCGGAGTTTCTTATTTTGAAAACACAACACATCAACTACTTGTTCGTACAAATTTTGGTTGACTACACAAGGCGCGCACAAATACATGGTGACATCGGCGCAGCCAACAGCAGCACACACAGCAACGACGCAACAACAAGGAGCAGGGACATCAGAGCGACCTCAAGCAACCACACAGCTAGAGATACCCAACACACACACGCACGCACAACCATATTAATAAAACAAAAAAACACACACACAACAAGCAAAAAAAATATCACTGCAAAATATACGACACGCACGCACCTGNACACAGCTAGAGATACCCAACACACACACGCACGCGCACACACAAGAAAAAAAATATCGCTGCAAAACAGATTATGTAATTATAAAAACACACATAATAATAAATAAACAACGCACACACACATGAACAAAAATATCACTGCAAAATAGTATACAACACGCACGCACCTTTTTTTTCTCGCTCGAAACTTGTCGCTTGAGCCCCTCCACCAGCGGCCCCAAGTAGTCCACCTTCCGCTGCAGTCTTTCCGCCTTGACCTTCTCGAGCAAGAGTTCGTCTTCGAGGCTGCGGATGCTGCCCTCCTCTGGCTCGGGTTGCGTCTCCTCGGCGACGATTGGTTTCCCGGCAGACTTGAAGAGGCTCACGTTGGTTTTGCGGAGCTTTTTCACCAGGTCTTTCAGAAGGGCCAACTCCTCCTCCATGGCGCGGGTTCTCTCTTTCGCCTGGCGCTGTCCCGCCACCGCCGACTCCTCTCGCCCAATGGCTTGTTTCTCCTGCTCGGCCTGCTGTTTCTCCTGCTCGGCCTGCTGTCTCCATGCCCGCTCCGACTTGCGCTCCTCGTCTTTCTCGCGCACAAACTCCAGAGCCATGCTGCAACCAGCTTTACTCTCTTCCTCACTTTTCCTACTTGGCCAGCTCCTCCTTCGTTCTTTCCAGCGCTTTCTGCGCGGCGGTGATGCTGCTGCGCTCGATAGCGCGCCGGGTGTTGCCTGCTGCTGACGCGGCAACCATACACTGCCCCGTGCTCTCTGCAAAATTCGTTTTGTTTTGATTCAGCTTTCGCGCAGCGCGCCTCCTGCTGCCGAACGGCGCGGATCTCGATTTTTTTTTTTTGAGGGTCTGCTGGTGTGGGCGCTGCAGCCCCACTGGAGGGGCCGTTTTCGTACATGTAGATCTCGTGGTTGGCTGATGCGATTCGGATGCGGTTTGTTATGTGGTATAGCTGTAAACCCAAGGTAGAGAGGGCTGTAAGGTCGCTTTCACAAGAGGAGCAAAGGTCGCCTTGGGCGTGGAGCAAAGAGCCCCAAAAAACATGTTTTTTGGTGTTGTTCGTCCGCCCTTTAACTTTAGATAAAACCGACCTTTCAGTCACCTCTATTGGACCTGTGTCCAGGTGTGTGTAACGCATGAAGAGCCATGCTCCTGTCTGGACGTAGAGCTGCCTGCACAAACAAATTGACTTGATGTATAGTTTATTCAGTATTGACAGTGGTATTCTCAAGAACCAATAAAAGAACCAAATCCGCGTGCCCCCCTCAAATTTTGCAGAATGGACCGGACGTTTTTTTGGCCCCAAATTCCGCCGCTTTGACACCCCTAACTGTAGATACAGTAGTTGTGCACGAAAAAAAAATCTGTACGAGTGCATCGCGTTGAAATCGTTGTGGCAAGATAGCACAACTACGACAAAGTAGATGGCATTGCGGGAAACAGCGACAGCTGAAAAGTGGACAATTTCGAGGACAATTGAGGGCGTGCTGCCACGATCACTGCGCAGACGTCTCACTGCATTCTATGCACACGGCGAGGTTTACTGCTGATGCAAAAGGTTGACGCGAATTTCATGTGGTTTCGCCACACTTGTCCATGAGAGGGACTATTAGTTCTGCTGCAAATCGAGGCTCACTCTGTCTCCCGTTCGTTCGCAACGTCGAGCATATCGCGACTGATGTCTACGCCAAGCCAGACATGACCGGCTTCTTCCAACGCTTCTCCGCTAAGACCGCTGCCGCATCCCACGTCCAGAATGAAGCACGATTGCCCTGGCTGGGGGCAAAAGAACGGATTGGTAGTTTTCAAGTACAGAAAGGACCGGAACGTGTAGTGTGAAATCAGCACGCGAACGTGAGGCCGAAAAGTGGGGCGGCGTGCGCGCCTGTAAAAGGCACGTGTAAAAGGTACGCATGGTTTACATTTGGAGCAAAAAACCGCGGAGGTAACATGTGTCGTGTACCGCGTGCGGGGCTGAAAGCGACCGCAACAGCGATAACTGCGTTCAATAGGGACATGAGTCCTAGATTTTGTCCGAGTATTAATAGTTCCATCGCGTTCATCACGCAGTTGAGTGCCAAACTCTCTGTCTGGCGCAGTGTCGAACTCGCCAGTCACCAAGTGGGTTACCGTATATAACACAAGATAACAGATAACACACCCCCCGGACCGATTTTCAACGCTCGATTACTCCACGAAGAGCATTCACACACGAAATGATACATTTTCGAAAAGTTCTCGACGAGACGGTTCAACGCCGCCATTTTCGGCGCTGTGACTGTTCCTGCAGTTGAGAAATCGAGCTTCGAAAATCGGTCATGGGGGTGTGATATCTTGTGTCATATACGGTAGTCCAGATTCATCATCTAACATTGCTTTCTTGAACAGTACTTCAGTACAAACCAGATGACATACTACTACAAGCAAACGAGAAGAGACGGACCGAGTGGCGCGAAACGTGCCGGATTGAATTTCTTTTAGCCAATTCCCCCCCCCCAACGCTGCACCATTACACCAATCCCCCACTAGTGATGATGTGCCATTACAATGCATCGCTGGTTGGTGGCCATGTTTGCGTGTTTGCTTGTCGTTAGTGGTCTCTCCACCGTGTTGGCCTTTTTCCGTCTCTTGTTTCTTGTTATTTTCGGCCTGGTCCCTTTTTGTCCTCGCTCTTTTTATTTCCTTTTCTCTTTCCTTACCGCTGTGTCCTTTATTTTCTTCTCTTTTTCTCTTTTTCTCTCTTTCTCTGTGCCAGATGGCCTTGTTTCTGCTGGCGTTGTGAATACCAAGATTGAACCAAGGGGGTGTACCTCATTCTCTCCGGCCCGTGATGGTGACCCCTAGTCTCAGTTGTTACCTCGCATAGCGCGCAGAGGGAGTGGAGGACTCCAGAATATCTGTCGTTGATTTATATTGACTTGCGGACCCCTCGGGGCCATTTTATTTGAGTGTACCTATTTGGGGTAAGTTAGCCTGCGACCACGGGAATCGACCGCGTCGAGTGTTGGATCAGTACGGACATCCGAAGGTACTGGGTAAAAGAGAGATCGGAACGGTTTTAAATGTGAAGACAACAACAACAACAACTACTCGTGAATTACACAATTGGAAGGAAAGCGATATGACTACTGATGCGCTGATTATCTCACCAACGGCCCCAACAGGCTTGCTTCAGCGAAGACGTACACGTGGACAACAACAAGACTGCTGCACGCGTGACGAACGAATCAACGTACACCATGGTTACCGCATCTGTAGCGCTGGTAACCTGGGACGCTAAATACACTTGTGAGTCTCCCCGCAGGCTCCAAAGCGCCAAGCAATTTCGGCACTGCGAACAAACAAATCAACCCCCGAACTGAAGACCACATGAAGGAGTGTTTTATTCTTCGTGTTCCCTCCCTGTCGCTCTCACCGGTATGTTCAAGAGCTCGATGCACCGGTCCGAAATCTCCGCCTGAATCCCCACCATTCGAGAGTTGGAGTTGTACTTCTTGGACATCTTGTCATTGTAAAACAACTCCGGAGGAGTCTGCAGCTCCGGGCGACTCATCGTGGAGAGCTTATGAACAGCAGCAGAGAGTGAACTACGTTGGTCAAGGGACGTCGCTGTGTCGAGCTGTGGAGACAGTGTGCAACAAGCCAGAGCCAGAGGACCAGTGCCCGGCTCTCTGTAGGGAGCGGCTCCGCGCATGGAAAGTGCGTTGACATATATATATCCACTACGGTATTTTGCGCTCGCGTAGCCCCCCTGGTTGCAGCGCACAGCGTACTGGGCACAGGGTGTTTGTCTTGCTCCTCCTGTCTCGCTCTACATTGCTGCGTGTACGGCAGCACCATGCGCCAAGCTGCGGGGTTCTCATTGTTGGCACTGCTGGTGCAGGGGCTGCTCGCACCAACCACAGCGTTTGTGGCGAAACATGCCCCCACGGCAAGGAGGCTCTCGCCCCGGGCGGCAAAACTACCAGCTCGAGTTTCTCCACCGAGACGACGTCGTTCAAGAGCCTACCGCAACAGCAGGCGTAGCGGCAACGTGGAAAGGTTATCGATGGCATTTGATATGGGGGAAATGATGGAGCAGTTCATGAAGTCAGTTAGCCGTGGTGGCGGCAAAACCGGTGATGGCAGGGGAGCAAATGGCAAGCGCGTTGTGTACGACGCTGCGATCGTCGGTTACGGCCCGGCAGGCGGCGTGATGGTGAGTTTGGGCATCGAGAGTTCCCCTGTGGTTGCCAAAGAGGATTCGAAATGGCAAAGTTGTTGATGATTTGATCGAGGTGTTTGAGTTTATACACCGCCTAGTGATTTCTTTTTCGTGCACACACAGCGGAACAACAACATGTCCTGCTTCATGCGTCATCGCATGAAGGATTTGCACAGCAGCTGCCAGCTTATGTAAAGGGGGTCGATAGCTTGTGTGGCATCGAGGGGACAAGAGTACAGCAGTACTGCCATAGGTGCAGTCGTCTCTCGTGTTAGTCTTATTTCGTGCCTGTTGCTGGAGCACCCTTCCCAAACCATGAAGCGTGAAGCACCCAGGCCATAAAATATTGGAGTAGACGACAACCTTTCCCACAGGAGGGTTTTTGTACTCGAAATGGTTTTCCTCCCCCGGAGGTCCATCACTAGCCACACCAACCCAATTCAGCGCAGCTCCGTTCATGTGCATGTGGTACTGCTAACCGTGAGAGAGTCGGCACATGTTGTTCTAGTCAGTACGCGTTGAAACCTTATGTGCAAGCAGTGAATAGGTGAAGGTGCTTGGGCAAGCAGGGCCGTAGGGCGATGCCCACGACGTAGGGTCGCTTTACACGATATCCTCCGCGATACGCGGTACATGTAGGTGTGGTAACATCGGGTATTGCGGCAGGATCGAGTGCAGTTAACGTTGTACCAACAACGACCACAACGACGATGTTTGTTTGAGTTGAGCCTGTCCGACGTGCCTCATGCACGCCCAGGCTACTCTCCTGGCCGAAAAGCACGGCCTCAAGGTGTGCATCATCGACCCCAACTTGGAGAAGCGCTGGATACCTAACTACGGCGTTTGGGTGGAAGAGTGGGAGGCTCTCGACAAAGATTTGCAGGTGCTCTACATTACGTGGTATGCAATTGTGCTGTATGTTGCTGCGCTCCTGTCAAGGTTTGAGTGTACCTGGGGCTGGTCTGCAGGTACATTCCATATGCCAGGGTGCTGTCTTTTGCCGAGCTCTTGCGCGTACCTGTTTTTGAACCGTTCACTTCTCGGAGAACCAAGCAGTGCGGTGGTGTCTCTTTTTCGTTCCGATCTATGTACAAGTATTCAATTTTGTTGGTGAGCGCCGCAGCAGTCGGACATGCCGCAACACTGCGTGTATGCTGCCCATTTGCTCTATCTTGGCGGGGCTTGAACCTCAAACAACTGACAGGGCCGTTCCCCATGTTGTTGAGTTTTGTCGTGCCCACAAATAGCTTCCAGTACATGGCACACGAGACTTGACGCGATAGTTAAGGCGCTGTGGGACAGTGCAGTCGGGTGGAGCCGACTTTGATTCATGTATGACGGCGAGTATGCGCTGTCTGTGTATGACAGGCATCATTCAGAGCAGGCGTTTTTCCAAGTGCAATCAGCGCCCTCAACATTTATACGGAACTGCTGCTTCTTGTGTTGCGGTATCCGACAACTTCCGGGCATTTGTCTCACACTCCCCATCACACAACCGACACAACGGCGTCAGTGCCGCCGTTTTTTGGTGGACTTAATACCTGGTATTGTTAATATCAAAATTCAAACAATTGTTGCGTGCCCTGTGGTCGCTGTTCCGTTTTACCGCGCTGCGCCTCTCCCTCCATACCATGACCTCACAACAAACCCATCTCTCCCTCCCCCCCCCCCCCCCCC